>DF241518.1:0-77075 GCA_000507305.1 Breviolum minutum Mf 1.05b.01
GGGGGGGCGGATGATGGTATCCCCCAACAAAAGAAGTGTTGCTTTCCTTCCACACATGGCCTTAAATGTTTGGCACCATCATATCCACAGGAGCGAGAATCTCGAAATGATGATCAAATCACTACAGTAGAAACAATCATGTCAAAAAACTTGTGTAAATTTCACTTTTCATCCCCTCACGATCAGGTATGGCAGGGGGGGTATTTGTTTCGTGGTGCACCAAAACCAAACATGGTGCAAACTGTCAACTTAGCAATTCGGAATCAACCTCCTGGCTTGGTCGGGTGAATCCACGGAGACCCTTCCTATGATCCTCTGCAAAAAAAATACAGATACACAGTTGATATACATATCAAAACTTAATATGATCAAAAATAATATCAAATATATATAAATATACGTCTCTCCAGCAATGAGGATGATGCGAACATCCAGCAGTTCATACCATTCGGACATTCATCTCCTTCCAGTGTAAGGCTTTGCCGAGTCTCCATAGAGCTCAGAATGCCATGCCCACGCCATGTGCCCATTGGTGAGGTGGTGGTGACAGGCGTTGTCACACCGTGTGTGTCGAAATACGCTTCCTGGTCACAAACATTGATCGATCTCGATCTCAATGATGGGGCAATTAAACACAACATCAACACCGTTCTTAGGAAAACCAATCTTGGAGGTATTCAAATAGATATTGACATCATATGACCATAAAAGCAACACAAATTCAATTTACTGTGACTCCAGGTGGCTTGATTTTTCATTCACACCTCTAAAAGAATCCAAGGACATACCCCAAAACTCAACGCAATCAACTCCCTTAACCTCCAACAAACATGATTCAGTGAAAAAATCACCAGCGAACATGTGGACTTGTAGACTTCATCCATTCATCTTGGGAGCTCAAGTTTTTGCATCACACTTCCACTGGGCCGTGTTCATTTCAGGGAAGCTAACATCAATTTCATTGGTCAAACACCGAGAAACAGCAGAGATTTCCCCATCTTTTCCAAGGGACAATGGTTTCCACTTCGGATGGCGTATAGGATCCTGTATCTGTGGTTTCAATCTCATCCATACCATACATCCAGTCAAGCCTTAGCCCAACAGCAAGGCACCTTTCTGATGTTACTGTACGACTTGGATATTACACCCGGTGAACATCAATGATCCGACTTCACAGGCAATGTGATCAATGTGTTTTGGAGTGTTACATTGGTGCGGTGATATGTGATAATATTCTCACTCAGCCAGAGGACCCTGACCCTAGGAATCCAGTCATATTCTCAAATGATGATTAGGGGTGTCCAATCACCTTCTCAGCATAGTATTTAGGTTCCATTATCAGTCTCAAAAGGTGATTGGATCCCTAGGGTGAGATAAACGTTTACACTTTATTTTTTCCTACTAAACATGTGATCCCAGAAAGTCTAAAGTTTAGCCATTGGCTCATTGGCTGAGTGAGTATTATATATACATATATTGTTACAGTATTTAAACATCTACTGACTTCATAACCACAGCTACTGAAAAACATCGAACCCCGAGCTCAAACTACCAAAAAACAAAGCTTGGGGATTAGAAGATTCAATTCAAATCAGCCAAGCTGCTGGTAGTAGTTGCCGGTCTCCTCATAATCATAGTTGCCATACTCTTCATACCTCATACAAGTTTCAAAATTCAAGCACGCTTCACATACGAAACAACTTTTGCGATCTTTTGCAGGAGTCGCTTGTTCTGTGTTTTAAGTCTACTTGTCAGCATGTCAATGTGCTTTACCTAGCATATTCTGCCTTTTGTACTGGTAAGGATTTGTTTGTCTTTTTGTTTGTTTTGTTTGTTTGTCTATTTGGCTGTATGTAGTGTCTTTTAGTTGAATACCTACATATGATTACCTATATTACGTCATTATCTACCCTTGATGAACTAATTTGCTACAGTAACCACTTGGGAAGGAACAGTGAACAAACAGCTGAATACCCTTCAACGTCTTTCTACAAACACCGTTGCTCAATTCTAGTCGTCACTCTTCCAGTTGTGCGCAATCCATCAACAGCTTCATGATTGAATGCATGTGACTTGCAATACCTTATTGGAGAACTTGAACAGCCCCGCATGATGTCAATCCACATACAAATATCATTAAAAATCTACGTCCTCCATCATAACAAACATGCACAAACATCACCAAAAAAACGTACTGAAAGCAAATATCTGGCACCCTTCTGGTGCGCAATCTTCACTGCCATACATTTGGTCCATCATAGGAACCGTCCATGCCGCGCTTCCTGCATTCATGGCATACATTGTTGGAATGTCCGTGGGTTGGCGGCCGGAGTTGGGTCCGGTTTGCGCCGCCGGAAACCGGTGGTTCAGTTCGCACGCGGACTGAGCAAACGATTGGCTGAGATCAAAAGTTTTGTTTGCATAGAAAAAATTCGCACTTCTTTTCCACCAGGTTGCGGAATTTTCATCACTTTGTACAAGAAGGTGGAAAATATTAGCATGGCGATAAACAAATTGAATCAAATTAATGTGTATATAAAGAATATTAATGATTTATATAAATCACTATTTATGTATAATATGGAAGTTTAGCTTCCCCTGAACTAGGACAGGAACTTGTACCCCTGCCGAAAATCGATGCCAATGCACACATCAAACCACGTTTTTGCCGTATAACTGTACTCCACTGGGCATTCCTCACATCTCCAGCACGTGTGCAGGTTTGGATGGGAAACGTAATCTCTTCATCTCCACCTGAAACCCAAACATGTGGCAAAACGCATTCATGTTTGTTCGTTGTACCCAAAAAAAATCAGGGCAAATTGCTGAACATGAACATACTAGCCTGGAAAAATATACATGAAAAAAAATGCAGATAGTCTACATGAACATTGGGATTCATTGTGCAAGTCTTGGAATTCTGGGGGAACCTTCCTGGCGCAAGCGCTATCGCTTTGTGAGCCAAATCTCCATCGACATATGGACAACATCCCGGCAACAAATATCCTTCGCAAAGAAACAGCAAAATCAACTACCAATCGCACACACACACACAACTACTGAGATGTGACAAACAAAAACCAACACGCAAGCAAACAAGCAAAAAAACAAACACCAAACAAACAAACAAACAAACAAGCAAACAAACAAGCAAACAAGCAAGCAAACAAACAGCAACATAATACATACAAAATAACAATATATTAGATATATGATCTAGGAATTTTATACTTATACAAATAATCATTGGAGTCATCTGCGAGAAACCAGCTTTTGTCGAATGTTGGCTTTACAAGGTTGCTTCTATATTGATGCCTTTGGTGCAAAATCTCCAGACCAGGAGTCCATCAGGGAGGCCAAAAAAAAGGAATGCAGACTCTTTTTATTGAAGTCATCATCTTCATTTGTTGTTTGTTTTACTTGTTTAGTTCCATGCATCACAACCGGCATTCAACTTCCGACCACCAAGGCAACTGTTTTTTTTCATGTGTGCAAGCTTTGCATTTCGAAGCATGGTAGCATTCTTCTGAATAGACCTTCAGTTCATCACAACGTTCAGTCGTCACATACTCCCGTTTTTGGGTTCGCTGGCTATGACGCCTTCGCTTCAAGAGATTATCGTGTGTGATTCCGATGCGCAAGAAGGCATCTTCCGACTTCAAGAGAGACTTAGACAATTTCCAAGCGGCATAGTTAAAACTAAGCTGATCCCGAGGTTGATTCCAACGCACATATTCTTCCATCCATGTACAGCCTAAAAGCTGAGATTCAACTCTTTTCAGATTTCTGACATGATAATTTCCCTCTAAAAGTCCAGGGTAATGTTTGGGAACTGCTGGAAAACCATCTTTGTAATAGGCATGCATCTGTTCCACACCATTGCTGCCAATGAGTTTTTTCTGGCATGTAACGAGTCCTTCTTGGTATGCTGTGCAGCGTTCTGGATGTCTTGGTGAAGCCCAGGCAACGTGCACATCGTTCCAACGTAGCGTCTCCTTCACCCAAGATGCAAGCATCTTTTCGATGTTGGATGTTTTTCTTCCATACCTGCTGATGAGTTTCTCACTCAAGGGATTCAAATTCATATTGGCATCCACATAGACCAAAAACTCCGCATGTGTAAAGGCACGATGAATCAGCATCTTAAAAAGTCGTGAATTACGACCAATCGACTTCAGTGGCATCATAGCATCTGGGATAAAGACTACATTCCATGCATTCACTTTTGTCATTGTTACATTGCACGATGGACAAAGATCAACCGCTGAAACTCGACGTTCTTCAGGGACTAAAACAGCGCTTCGCCAATCCATAAAGACAAACCAACAAATTCCATAGATGGAAACATCGGAGTTTTTTGGAATGGAAAATGGAAATGAATCATAATCACCCAAAACTACTGATACAACTACTGTTTTGCATTGAAACTGATGAAATTTGGGATCATCTAAGGCAGTTGGAAATACAAACTCAGGCACCAAATTGGAGCATTTCTTCAGCAACTGCTCCTCGACAGTCAAAGATGTCGCGACATTTGCGTTCTCCAATTCAATCTTGACCTCGTTGGTCGTCCTGTTGCTTTGCAAAGGCACTCCAGCCTTACTGATGTCACTGGCTATGTTCCTCTCAGTGTCCACACTGAAGTTGTAGTTCAAGGTATTGACGGTCATGATGTTGTCGGTGTTGTGGTCTGGTTGAACTTCACGACTCAGACTTTGATTGCACCGCCATAACCCTGCCACCGCGTCGGAAGAAATGGCCAACTGCAAAACAGCAATAAGCGTCACAGCCAGGAAGCATGTCCGTCTGCATTTATGCGCTTCCATTTCTAGCGTCAAAATGGAAATGTTGGGGAATTTTTCAAGTTTGGGATCACCAAAAAAAACATGCTTAACAAAATTCCCACACACTTTCCTAACATTTGACACTGGTTCCATGCTCAAACTTCATGAAAAACCATGGGGCCAACATGGCGGAAACCACCTTTCACAGCCAAACTGCGGGACTTCCCCAACTTGGAGTCCTCAATCTCAAGTCCCATAGGAGCCATGTGACTGGCATATTTACCTACATTTGGTTGATTTTTTAAGGTAAATGTAAATAAGTATGCCATACATGGATCCTATGGGAGTATATAACCTGAGAAAATCATCTTGGAACCTCAAAATGACAAGTTTTGAAAGTATCCAAAAATAAATCCTCTTGAACAACAAGCCTTTTCTTTCATGGAGATTCCAATAGATGTCCCCCGTTTTGGGCGCTTTGGTCTCTGCTCTTGCCCTATCTCCTTTTCTTGGGGTGTCTCAGCTGGTCCAACTAGCCCTTGGGGAATCATCAAACAGCTGCCCCGCTTATCATCCAGTAATCTTTGACATCTCAAATCTCCATCCTAACATGCGCGTTTCTCTTCATGAAGGCAGTGCTCAATGGCTCAATGGCTCAATGTTACATGGCCCATGTCTCGTATTTCCAATCTCTTCCAGCAATGGCACCAAACCACTTCCAATCCTGAACCATACCCAAAAGCACTTCCAACAACTTCTAATCCTGAACCATACCAAGCATTACCACACGTTTTTTCTAACGACGGCCCCCCCCAAAACAAACCCGTTTGTGTTTCATGTTTCGTGTCGCACCGAAGATTCTCAAGGTCGTAGACTTGAAGGTGGTACTAAATTGACGGCCGCGTGGCATGCTACCTCAGGACTCGATGAGGGAACAACGTTATGGCCTGAGGAAAAAACCACGGAGAACGACTACTGGAAGAACATAAAAATGGATGACTATGAATGGACTAGGAAAGCTGGCTGAATGTCTAAGTCTAAATGTAGATTTTACTTTATTGTACTTATATACATACAATGCTAATATCTGATATGATCTGATGATGTCTTATCATATGTTTGTTCTGGCTAGAAATGTTTATTTTTTATATTTGTTTATATGCTTGCAGCTCATTTCCATGTTTCATTAACGGCAAAAACAAATTGAACCATACCTCCATCAAGATCCTCGTAAGGCTCGTAAGGTGTATCTATACAATCCCGTCATGTTTACAGTGTGTTTTCCGGAGAGTTGCTCAAGCTACACATCTTCCACTTGATTGTAAATAGGAGGAGGGCTGCGGAGGCTGTATTACTGCACCTTGCAATTTAGGGGAATGTTCCGGTACGTAAAATATCAGCATATAAACATATATGCAAATGATAAAAAATTATGCATGGCACATGTTTGCATAGGTACATACATAAAAGTATAAATGATTATAGAAAGACAGATAATGATTAGACAACTACAAAGTAATATCATGCAATATCTATGGTGTGACTATACTTCAAATACTTCCACTAACCATTGATAAAATTTAATACTACCAAGTCCACAGGTGTTTTTCTTCAACAAGCATCCTTTCAAATGACGACGACGCCCACCACAACAACAACAACAACAACAAAAACAACAGCCATGAAGCGCTACCATCCTACAACATCATACCACCAACACCTCCGGCACTTTTTTGCAGAAACACCTGAGGGTACTTTCTGCCATTCCGGGTGGAATACATGCAAACCTTAGGCCAACAAACGACTCGAAATATTTGCTGTAGTGAGAACCCTGGGTTTCAAACGGAGAAACATAGGAAATCACAAATTCATGACATGCTGTTGATGGAAGAAATCCGAAACAACCACCTGGGATGTATAAAGCCTTAGTAAATAATGGTATATATATCTGATAAACTAATGATAAACTACATATCGACTGGTGCAGATTTTTGTTCCATCAACAATATCTCCAACTGGGAGCGACCCGACCCATGTTGCTCATGATTGCCATTCGCTGAAGCGCCTCATCGAAAACATCCCTTCGAGAAAAAGTCTCCAGTACACCATGGCATAGTCCCGATGGGGTTTCATAAACATATGCAAATAATGCAAATATAAACATATGACAGGCGCGTATATATAAATATAGAGATACAGAGATATAAATATGTAGAAGGAGACGCTAAATGAAGCTTACCTATGCGCGTAGTTTTCAATGGCAAGCCAGTGGAAGTGGTCATCACAAACGCCGGGTCCATTACGGCTTGATGGCTGGAAAATGTGCAATGCCGTCGTACCTCTTCGCGATGTCCCGCCAAAGTGATACATGACGAGGACGGTTGTGGGACTGGCGGCGCATTGGCACATGCGACGGTTGTGGATGTGAATGATGCTGTGAAAATTTCTGAGATCTCAATGCTAATGGGGGGGTCATCAACTTTGATCATCTTCGTCACTATCCGTCATCAATCTTTAGATGTAGTTCATCACTGATCATTCGTCGTTCATTTATTCATTCATGAATTCAAATTGATTAATTCATTCATAAATGCATATACAATCATATACATTCGCAATACACACATACCTACTTACATGCATGCATACATACATGCATGCCGTTGACTTTCGATGTATCTTGTATACCTTTATCATTTATATTGTAAAATTTGATTGCACAAGAGTGTGCAATGCGACATATATGATGATATATATATATAGAGAGAGAGAGAGAGAGTAGTTATGCGCCCTCGCTAATTATCACTACTACATAACTCTGGCGGGAAAATCTGCATGTTTCATTCAAGTATGACTAACTGACTAACTATATCTGTAATAAAAAATATCAAAGGTATACAAACATTTTGCAATGTACACACATATCATTCATATCATATATAATTATAATGACTTATTCAACATACATATAATATACGGATATATATATATATACATATATACACTTACATTGTAGGTTTCCAACAAATAGTTCATTCTATACTATTCAAATTCAAAACACGAATCTCTCGATCAAGTTGTAGCTGCTAAAAGGGCTGGCTTTTTTGTCCTCGTCGAAAGCTTGGGTCGATTTTCGAGATCCGACTCGAGTACGTTGACGCGAGGCGGCAGCTACTCCAAACCAGCTGGTTCATGATGCCATGCTCACGTGATGCAAATGATGAATGCCGCTGTTTTTTGTCAAACATCTTTGGATGTTAATCACCAAAACATTGCCTGATTGGGATTTTCCTTGGGTGGAACTCACACACACAGAAAACAAACACACTTCTTGAAGTTAAATGACATCTGACCACCTCCAACTGGTTGTTGCAGGGAAGTGCTTTAAAATGTAAAGCACAGTGCCCTACGAAATTGAAACATTTTTTGGAAAGCACATAATTTCGTTGGAGCCGTGATAATTCAGGTGGCATCACTGAGCTGCCATGGTTGACATCAAAATATCCCATCACCCATTGCAAGGCATGTCAGGTTTTGGTAGGCCAAGTCCCATGTTTTGCTCAGAAATGTCTGGAAAAACCGATGACTGGTCACTGCACATGTGGCATGAAGAAGTCATCTGCGCACATTCGCATTCCTGCGATCCTTGCTGCAAACATGAGGTCCGAGAGGCACAACGACGTGTGAAAAATGGTGACATTGACATAAGTGACATAAGCAATTCTACAAAATCAATGTTGCCTTACCACATGAGGTCCATCCGGTGGACATGTGTGAGGAACCCTGATTAAGGAAATGTGAATGTCTGTTCCTGTAGGCTCTTCTTTTCTCTTTATATCTCGTTATTGCCCTAAGGTCAGATACAAGTACACGGTTGGACAAATCCATCATCATCATCAACATCATCATCCTCATCAACATCATCATGCTCATCCTCATCCTCATCAACAACATCATAATGATCATGATCAACATCATCATCAGCATCATCATCATCATCATCATCATCATCATCCATGTAAGTGAAACTGATTGAACCACACGTCCAAAGCTTCCCCCTTCAAAACGGGAAAGCTACCCGAGCCAGGCCTGCGACTGTAGTAATGCCTCACGTAGCATGATATCAATTCAAGCAGTTCTCGTGAACGTCTCAAGCTGATTCCTATTCTCAAGCTATTAACTTAGTTGGGAAAAATCAACGAATTTGACAACAAAAAACTGATGATCTAGTTGCAAATTGATAAGAGTCATTTGTTACCAAACTAATTAGAATAATTGATTGGTGATTAATAATATTAACAACGTATACTTTGCTGAAATGACAGTTTTTAAGTTGTTGGATGGTCGAATTGTCCAAACCACTTTGATAACCCTCCTCCCGTGTCTTGGATCTCCAAGACACCCGTTGAAAACTGTGCACTGGCTGCTTGCAAATGGGACACCTGGCTGCCAATCGTCTGGTATGCGGCATCTTTTGAAGAGATCCACTCCCAAGAAACTGATCACTTCCAAGTCGAATGCAATACACCCTGGCAAAGTAATATCGAACCTATTAAGGGATACCCTTTCCGTTTCCAGGGTGTAGGTGATGTTAATGGAGGTTTGGAAGATGATTTTCCTTTCCAATTGGGTGATCTCTTTAGGTTCCAGCCATTAACTTCCCAGAGTCTCCTTGATTGAGGCTTCCAATCTCTTCACCGGATATTTCGAGCATCATTCCAAATAGTTTGAGGGACACCACCAAAGGGAATCTCTTTATTGGAACAACAAAAACACACAAAAACTGAAGGCAACTTGGAACTTCCTTGAGCTTTGAATCAGGGCAAAAACATGTTGTTTTTTACGTCGATCAGGAAATCATGACATGATTTCCAAACCATCTAATCCCAGAGATTCGAACCCAAGGCCATCTCTTCCCTCACCAAGGCGCGCCTCGTATCCGGATGCATCCGATCATCCTGAGGGTCCGCCACGGGAAGGAACTGCCGTGGAAAGTTTTGTGCCGAAATTGAGTGACTGAGGTTTTCCCCTTCGAAAAGAAATGTGGTCCAAACCCATATGGGGGTTTCCTAAAATGGTGGTACCCAACAACCATTGGTTTTCGTACTAAAAATGATCATTTTGGGGTGTTTTGGAGGTACCACCATTTAAGGAAACACCCATATACCTTCCAGTCGACATAAATCAATAGGTAAATACATCCACCAAGGAATCGCCAAGGATGCATTTACCATTGCCATCTTAGGTAAAAAAAACAAATGGCAATTTAATGTCATGAGCCATTGGCAACATCTTTCCAGAGTCACTGCACTCCACCTTGTTTTGTCCCGGTTTCTTGAACTCAAAATCAGAAAGCAAGTGGCAGAAAGGTAATACCTTCGAGAGCATCTGAAACACACCTGGGTGGTCACAAACATCCAAGCTCATCCACGCTTGACAGTAAACACACATGCCACCAGTGATGAAATAGCACCGCTTTTCCAATGCCTCCAAGCAACCTGGTCATATCAACATGCTCAATTGACGATTCCACAAACACAGTCCCACCAAGAAATTTCCCTGCAAACATGGAGATGTACATATGCATTTGCAAGTTCATTAGTAGCATAATGATGCACAGTGAACTAGAACTATTTTTTTCTCACCGCAAAGAGATCTTGGCTGGGTTCCTTGGATCTACGCCTGCCATGGCTTTGGAAACCATTCAAGGTGCACCTTTTGAAACTCCTCGACAATGTTCCGTAAAAGCTCCTGCTCTCCCTCCCAGCACGCCGTCTTTCTCTTCAGGAATGTCATGGCTACCAATGGCCGTGCCAAGGCAGAAGTAGTGCTCGTACATGGAGACCGAGTTTGTTCTGCGGACAGTCACTGGTCTTCCATCTGGCAACTTGTACACATGGCCCTTTGCGGTGCCCAAATTCAACTTGTTTCGCATGCCAATGGCATGAATTACTGGCATTTTCATCATGTGCCAGATGTTCCTCGTGGAAGTTCCTATGTGCCTCATGGAAGGTGATAGCCGCAATTTTATGGTGAGTGTCTGAATGACCAAAGAAAAGTGGAAATTCCCCAATTGGGTTGAAATAAGCGATCAATTCTTTCCCAGGGCGGTAGCCATTCCTCGGGGCAAAGACCTTTGCATCGTTCAACGCCGCCTGACAAGCCTCCACGGACGTTCTAAAAGACCTGTTTCTTGGCTGATCGCTGAGGTCTTGCATTGGATCAGGCAGCATGGCCGGGGCAAATTGCGATGGGAAAGTGATCGATGTGAACTTTGCCCGCTTGCGGGCACCACTGTAATCGACATCTCTCCCACGAGGGATGACTGCAAACTTTTTGAGATCAGGATGCGATGTCAAATAGTGCATCTTGATGTGTCTCATGTTGATGGCCTTGGCCATTCCAGGTACCTGGTAGATGTCTTTGCAATACTCCAACAGATTTGGATAGTTCATCTCGATCGTGCCCACATTGGTCTTGAAGTACACCACGTGCACAGCATTGAACGAATCAAGGTCATGAACAAGCGCAGGTCCATGTATGTGAAGGTTGTCCCGCAGACATAGCGCTGCTGCGAAAGAAGTGACTCCGCCTTTGCCAATGCATCCCCCAGGTCCTTGACAGCAGTGTCGTAAGCTTCCTGACGTTTTGCAAAGCCACACCTGTAAACCCCCATTAGGCAAGATCGCAGTGCTCTCCCTCTGGCTCGCTAGTGCTGCCTGGTCAGGCAGCACTAGCGAGCCAGATTGCCTCAACGCACCCGTTTTTTTTTATTTGGGATTGGGATGTGGGAGCTGCAGGCACTACTTGATGTTCATGGGGGGGAGAAAGGCAATACAGTAATCTGGAGAGGTCAGAAGATCCAAAGTTGAATGTTATTTTGCGTGTGCTTTTCGACTGTCAGGACTTCTGTGCGAGTTTGCTTTTATGATGTTTGATTAACGGAGTGTATCCAGCAACTCTTCGTGGGGATGGCTAATGTGTCAGATACAGATGCGTGACTTCCCAAAATGCATTGGTGACGGCAAGTTGGCTTCTCTTGCAATTGTTGATGCTCGGATAGATCCAGGAATTGGCTGCTTCAGCGTCAGCTTCAAGAGCGCTTGGGAACAAGTCCAAATCAGGATTCTTGGCCCACTTGTTGAACTTGCTGTTGAACATTCGCAGAATGTCCATCGATTCATTGTTGACTATGGTGTTCTGCTCCTTGTCCCACAGCAACGGTATTGAATACTTTCCGCCGGTGTCGCCAGCCTTCTCATAGTTATCCCGCACGAACTTTGCGCCGTTCACAGAATCTGGCACGAGGGCATCATCACACTCGATGCTGCCAAAACCCAAGCCATTGGAGAGGGGCGCATCGCCTGGTTTGCAAAACATCCAGCCATGGTGGAGATCGTCAGGTATGTCAGGGCGACTTCTCTGCCAGGTAGGATGGACAATGCTGTAGCCGATGCAATCCTCCAAGCCTTTCATAAAAAGGGCAGCAAGGGCTCCATCAGCCCATGGACAGGCCAATGCCACATAAAGGTGGTAGCGAAATTGGCCTCCCTCCTCAATGTGGTCTCATCTAGGGCAGTCCTCCCCTCACCATAGCCATCTGTCTTTGCTGCCATCTGAACTGAGTACGCGGAGGGTAGACTTCTTCAACCTATGAAAACGACTTAGTGAACTAGAACTATATATGATATATGCAAGTATGAAATAATCTCAAGTAGCAACATTCCAAACAAGGGCTGATCAACATCGTTCTCCTAGAGGTTGTGTAGCAACCGGGTCAGTCAAAAGGAAGTTGATAACAAAAAACATGTTTTTGGGTCCTGATGTTGCTCAAACTTGATCTAATTGATCTGCATATTGAGAGTAAAACTGCAATACAAATGGATGGATAAGGGAGGCCTGCGCACTGCTTGCACTATATTTTTTCTTACGCTTAAAACTGCATGCTTTGGGTTCGATGCTCGGATATACAGTGGATGGATATAGTTCGAACACATATTCTTAGTCTTGAAGCCACAAGGAGCCCGAACATGACAACATGACATCGTCAAAAACCACCCAAACACATGGTCATCCCAGCTTGCTAGTAAGCATTCTCTTTCACAACTCCTGAACACTAGACAATATAACATTTGCAATAACTCTTCAATGAATTTTACCTCTTACAGTCTATTCAAGTGAAAAGTTATTCTTATAATTACAGTGTTTTACTGTATTTGTTCAAGGATTACTAGATTGCAGTTGCAAGAACTTTGTGACTGGCGGATGCTACAGTAGAGGAACCCCGAGTGAATGTCTTATGATGTGTTGTCATATCTCAACATGATCGGTCACACATTCTAACTGAAGGCAGGAGTCCCAACACATTTTCCAGCGCACAAACGAAACATCACAAACTGACACAACCGAGACACCAGCAAGTGGCCACAGGGCAAACAAACTGTATCCGCACTGGCCTGCAGGATATCTGCTAAGTCTGCAGTTTTTCCCCGTAGAGTATGGTTTGGGTACCATAAATTCAATGCTTGTATAAAATCTCCGATCATTAAACACCAAACGGGAACCGCTAGAATTTTGGCATCCTGCCTTCTCAAAGATAGGAAAAAGGGAAGTGAAATTTAGAGGTTCTCTGCTTCCGAGGTCTACAGGAAACATGTGTAAACCGTTCAAGCGAGTCGCTGGATCAGGGTCAAGCCACGTCAAACCATTGTCTGAGGGGCGCAGGCTGTGCAATGCACGCTTTGTTACTTTGAAGCAATGTAGCCAGCAGGCACAATTGGGTTCAATCCCTCCAAAACAAATGGTGCCTCGTGGAGTTGTTGATGAGTGTAAAATGCGACTGTTAAATAATGTTAAATTCTGGAGGACACAGCACCAATCTAAAGCTAACCCAAAGACTGGTTTGTTGCTCAGACGATGATGATGATGATGATGATGATGAAGATGATAAATGATAATAGTAATGATGATGATGAATGATAATAGTGATGATGATGATGATGATGATGATGATGATGATGATGATGATGATGATGACGATGAGGATGATGACGATGACGATGACGATCATGATGACGATGACGATCATGATGGTGATGATGGTGATGATGATGATGATGATGATGATGGTGATGATGATGATGATGATGATGATGATGATCATGATGATCATGATCATGATGATGTGATAGATATCAGTGTTTTTTTCAATCATTTTGTGCTTTGACTTCCTCATCTTCCTCCCTGCCACCGCGTCTTGCCTCACGACACACGATGCAAGGCCCTGTCCGGACTGGTGGCCGTACAGGACCCGCCTGCAGGACACGAGCTTCATGCTGAAAATAACGATAGGGAAGAGGAACATGATGATGGTCAATGATGTTTTATGGTCAATGATGTTTTGATGATTCATATTGATTCATGATTAATGCTTGAAGTTTGATGACGACCATAATGACAATAATAAACAATGAGAAAATTGTGATGATGATAATAATGATGATGATAATAATGATGATAATGATGACATGATGATGCTGGTAGTGATAGCAAGGGTGGGAGCATTGGTACTGGTAAATATCACCAAGGAATCTATCTCCAACTAAACACACCTGCACAATGACAATGACAAGGGCATTGCACATGTCATAACACTTCCTACTGTCAAGGCGCGTGCATTTCCAACGAATCTCATCCATTGGAAAATCTCCCCTAACATCTCTCCATGGCATCGGTCGTTGCGGCCTGGCTAGTAGCATAAAAGTTTGAATCTCCCTGCGCTCCAACTGGTACCTTGGGCCGTCGGGATTGCTGAACCCAAAAAATAGATGCACGTGCAAAGGCAGCGATGTCATCGAATCTTATGACATATTCTTTACAACAAACAACTCATGGTAGATAATTTCTATATAAATCTTCACCTCTCCTCAGACTCAGGCAGTGACATCAACAAATGTAGTTTGAATATAAGCAGCTAAACACTTTCCTGAAGAACCTGCATACACCAGCCAAGATGCAACAGTGCGGCCACGCCGCGAACTCACAAATTGGGTTGGCATCACCTGTTCAACAAGAAGCATCAGTTTCCTTCCATCTTTCAACCAACGTGCAGTAGATCAACAACTAAACATATCTAAAGGATCATAATCACTACTGTAAAGGTAGCTGGTAAAAACATCAACATCTCCATATATTCTCGATTTGGAATTGACCTCCGTACCAGGAATTACCAGTCGAACCTGGTAGTCCTCCATCCGTTTAAAGCAGCATGTGCAGGCTGCGTTCCTTGCTCCATGGGATGTTTTTTCTGGGGATTCTGGAAATGTTGGTACTCAACTGTCAAGTCATATAGTTGAAGCTTGGAAAATCCACTCGTTTTTTTTTTGCAAATACGGAGTTCCCTTGAGAACCTGTAGTTCTGCTCATTTGGAACAAGGACAAACATTGTTGAACTCACCTTTCTCGTTTGGCCAAGGAGGAAGTGGAAGATAAAAAACATCTAGACCAAGCATATATTATCTACAGAGTCCCTGATTGGAATGTCATGGGACATCCACTAATGTATACTGACGTTGCAAATGAAATGCCGGTAGTACCTATTCCTGCCCTGTTGCCAAGATACAAAGGTCCCTGGCCCATCGCTCCAACATGCGATGCGATTCCGAACACAAGAAACTCGCTATGGCGTATCGGTTGTGAACAAGTGGTTGTTCTGACCTTGAGTACTCCGGTGAAAATGGAGTACGATCTTTACATGACCCATCCATGGTAATTATATGGAGTTATATCTATATATATATACAACTCTGAATGAGTGAGAGTCAATAAGTGGAGATGGGTAGTTTCAGACTTTCAAGTATCTACATACTACCTAGATTGATTACATGTTTTATTTTTTAAATGAGGTGTTGCAAGTGATCAAATGTGATTGAATGACGTGCACATGTTCGAGTCCATCTTCTGATTTACGGTCCAATACCATCTGGAATTCAACGTGCCGCTGCGAGTTCCAGCATTTGATGCATGTGTTATTGTCTGCTGTACAGCTGTAGTGCTTCCTAACTCTCTCTCTATTATTGTTTGGAAACTTTGTTACATCCACATCCTGAAATTCCACTTTCGGATAGTTTGATGGTCGTGCATTTGTTCGTTGCTTGAAGATGCCAGCTTGCTTTGAGCCATCAAAACAACGTGGGTCGTGGTGAATGAACAGCCATGGGCCATTGATCCTGGTGCACTTAGATCTTTCATCCTCAGATTTGTTGGGTTCACAATGGGTGTGCCGAAAGGTGTGTTTTGCCCCCCACCCCCCCCCAAAAAAAGCGAATGCCTCTCCTTTAGTGCATCCAATTACCCCAAAGGTACAGCAACACATTCCTCATAAGTAAGCTCCATTTGGGTGTTTCCAAAAATAGTGGTATCCCCAAATCATCCCATTTTAATAGGGTTTGCCGTTATGAACCATCCATTTTGGGGTACCACCATTTAAGGAAACACCCATTTAGGTCAGCCTCTGAATTTCAATTTTTGGGTTGCTACTGTTTTTCGGCATCCTGAATCTCCAAAACCTCGCCTGCCAAAGCCATACTGAGCAGTCTTCACACGTACCTCTTCCCAAGTTGCTGTTTCGGACAGTGGTAGGTGATTCCAAGGCATGCCTTTCTCCCAAAACACAATGCAGGGAAACAGCCGCAAACAATGATAACTTAATAGAAATGTCTAATCATACATCCAATTACTATGTCAACTATTGCGAAATGATACAGTCTATATATAAATTACAAAAAACAAACATCTGAGAAAAACATGCAAGTGTGCAATAGTATCCTGGCAAAAACAACACACACACACACACTACCAACACGATTGCAAACAATGCCATATGGAGGAACACATTCACAAGTCTCACGAGTTTATGCTTAAAACCTGGGACACTACTAAGGCCATTTGGCAGTGCTAGACCAGGAGAAATTGAATGATGCCAACAACGACTTCTAAACGTTTCTCACAGTTTTTACCATACCACTTTCACCTATAAGTGCTCCCTTCAAATAGCATAGAAACTTACTTCTTGTATGCTAGTAGTTGGGTCAATTGCAATCATCATCCATTCATCATCCCAACGAACCCGTGAGGCTCACGTCCCAGCCGCTCCCGAAGCCATTCGTCTGTGAGCCCAACGGCATCCCAAAATGATAGCTCCAAGTCGCTCCCCCAACCCAGTTGAAAAATATTAGTCGGAACGAGAATCTTCCCCAAATAGAGGTGAAAATAAAAAAAATGCAACCAACACCCGGAAGAGTATCAATACAATATGATAATGTATGATACCTCTAGTTCTACCCTCTGGTAAACTAACATAGCAGGCTGGAATATCCCCATTTTCAATAGGAAATACATCTTCATTCAAAGGGTCCATTTTCCAGCCAGCTATGTTAGTTAAACAAGAGTGTCAAATTGATGTCCATTTCAATCACCAATTCTGCTATAGGAAGTGCTGTAGCGACTGTAGTGACATCATCCCATTAGCTTGGCCTACCAAAAGTGGCATCCATCTGCCCCTTCCAGGTTTCGATTTCAGTTGCCAAATTGGATCCAAAATGCCAAGGGAACTGATATCATCTGGCAAAAAAATCATCTTCACACAGCTATAGATTCATTATTATTATTGTTATTATTAATATTATTGTTATTATTAATATCATTATCATTATTCTTATGTAAGTAGCAGTTGGTGGTTGAAACAACCCATCTGAAAAATATGATCATTTTTGTTCTTCAAATCCAGTTGATCCGCTTAACGCATCAGGTCTGGTGAGCCATTTGCACCATTTGCTGCTGGAGTTCACGTGAAAACATGATTTCTTGCCAACCATTGGATTGACATAGCATCAGGATCTGAAAGGCTTGAAAGGAACTGAAGGAAGCTAACAAAAACAGAGAAAAACTTCAGCAAATTACATGTAAGACTGCCGATTTCAGCAGCTGTACAACTACAAAGCCACCAACCAGGAGGCAAATTTTGGAGACAGGTGAAACAATGGAACAACCCGTTCTGTTGGGTCTGGTGTGCGACGCCTGGTGTGATTCAAAACACTTTGACCTGCGGAGTGGTGAGCCATTCACTCAGGAATAATCATGAAAAAACCGTCCGCCTTCAATCCAATGCTGGGAATTCTGGGTCATTGACTGAGAATTCAGTAAGGGAAAACATCATTCTTGGCTACAATTCTCAAACATCTATGGTTTGATAGAAATTTACCACTTAAATATCTATAGGAATTTCCATCCACAAGAACTGCTTCTCCATTTTTCTCATGATAACCGAACCGCCTTGTCACAACATCATCCGAGTGGCCTGCATCGGATGTTAGTCTTCGGATTCCTGGAGCTGGTTGAAGCTGGTTGAACAAGAAATCCCGGCAATAATGTATGTATGTATATATAAATGTAAATCCCAAACGCTGTATGATGTATTTACCTACACTTGGGTAGTCTACGGGGGTAAATGTAGGTAAATATACCATACATTCTGGGTGTATACCCATACATTGGGCATCTGGGTATATATATATATATATACACCTCCCTGATACCAACATAGCCCCTGAAAACTGCTTGGAAGATGCGTTTCCTTTTTGAGAGGTCTCCTGACAGGTGCTATGTTAGTTTTGGGGATGGCGTGTCCACCGTCTGTTTGGGCAACCAGCTGATTCTCGGTAAGCTGAATCAATTGTTCATTATCATTTTGGAGTTGGGCTTGACAAGCTGAAAGAGAACATAGAAGGCTACTTTCTATATATATATATATAAATATATATACTATATATATATTATTTTTTTTTGGTAACATCAAATATCCATAAATGTCACCATATAAATATCCCATGTCCCAGTAAAACTGCCCTTCCTTTCATCCGTTAAACGCTAGGGGTGTGATGGCGCCTTCTCCTGTTTCCGTTTTCGAGGGAGGCCTTCGATAATCAGCATCTCCTGATCGGTTCAGCGGATCAGATTTGGAGGGAAATTGAGCCACGAAAAAAAAAAAACATTCTGCTGGTTGCTTAATAGGGATCCTTAAAATGGCTTATAATCTACACATAACTGGGCAAACTGGGTAGTATAATCCCCTATATACCCTAAACCTCCGGATTTTTTTCATTGCTCAATGAAGACGAACGTAAGGTCAGTCAATTCATCCCATGATCCGGTCAGCGTATCGTGGATCCTATGCGTTTTACTCATCAAAACTATGACAAACTTGTATTCAAGAGATTCCACATGTATGCCCAAGCTGTCCAAGTCTTGTCTCCAAGTCGGCATGACTTCATTATTGTCTGCATGACCACTTCAGAAAGTGTAGACTCAGCAGTGGAACTGTTTTGACAAGATCATCAGCTGAGGCAGTGTGAGAAAAAGCTACTCCTAAGACCAAAACAACGCAGGGTGTATAAATCTGGAAACCGAAGGACTCATTCAACAAAAACATCAGCCAAACATGATCATCTCATAATCTCCCGAGAACATCCATATTGTTTATAGGTGTATAATATATATATATAAAACATCTCGGAATCACGCCTGCGGAATACTTAGCTGGGCTGCCAGCCTACGCCATCGAAACGTCATGAGCGCTCAAGGCTCAAGCATTGAAAGGGAGAATTTCAGTGAAGCATTGTTTTTAAGCAAAAAGAACTGACCAAACAACACAAACTCAGCGACCAAATAACGAAGCAACTGCCACCAACCCAACCACCCACCAGCTCCGCCCACTCGCAGGTATCCATCCACCCTTCGCCACCTGGGTCGATACTCATTGAGCTGGGCACTTAAACCAGCGACCTGCATGGGCACCGTCGGGAAAAAAACGGCACCTACGTATCGACATTTGACCAAATGTAGTTGTAGGATAACCAATGGACACTATTACAGTAATTTAAAAGTCGATGGCGGCACAGTCCCCACATGTTGGTTTATAAGGACCCTTTACTTACCTACATTTTGGTATCGATGCCTTCTATTTTGACCTTAAGGTATATATGGTATATACAATTGAGATAAGGATACACAGAATGAACAGTGAAATTTCAATGATGATTGGAATGCTATCAGTAACTTCAAGAGCCAAAAAATAACCCAATTCAAATAAAACATGTGTTGCAACGTGTGATCGTGGGACATTGACAACTTCTTGTCCTGACATCCTTGAGAAGCGAATGGTGAGATGGAACATCAGTGGCCAACACTGGGGTGCAACATCCCCATCCCTTCCGAACAGGTTCAGCTAAGCTAAACGCCATCTTCGTTGGGATGAGCAAGTTCGGTAAATTCTGATACAGCAATCTCCATGATGTTCATTAATTATCTTTCATTTCCACCCTCAAGGGGTACTTCAAAGATGGGTGTCTAGTAAACGATTTATTTCGATTGTGTCATTCTCACTCTCCATGAAATGGCATCAGTCAATCGGACACTAGCGGGGTGGGAACCCAAGCCGGTACAGGAAACACATGGATTTATTTTCACGACAGAAACTCATGTGCAAATATTCTCTATCTACACACGCACTCTGTATATACATGGCTCATCGTTACAAAACAACCATTCAAAGAAAACTTGTTCATTTACAGGAGGCCAAGCTATATGCTATAATGCTATAAATCTGAGGTATACAGTATCACCATGTCACCTTGACACACCCCAAACATTACCACCTGTCCCATCAAAAGGCGCAGGTCAGCACCACCGGATTCAATTCGGCCCTGCGACGTGGAGGAAAAAAGTCGAACAGAACATGTTGACAGAAACAGTTTTTCCAACCGCTATCCTAGTTGATGGTTTCAACTCATCTGAAAAAAATATGGGTCAACTTGGATCATTTCCCCAAGGATCCGGGGTGAAAATGACCAATGTTTGAATCCACCACGCAGTTTCGCATAGTTTTGCGGCATCAAATTTTAGGTGAATGGCTGTGAAGTTAGCAGCAAGGGTCCCAACCTCAGCTCCTATTCACCTTTGACCATCGGAACCATCAATCAATTGGGACTAATTAATTACAGAAATACAATCACTGACATGTGATGAATGGATACCACTTTGATCAATTTGACCTACATTACGACATGCTGAACTCCAAAGTTCAGCACTTGGCACAGCATTTACATGCATTCACTGTGTGCCAACGTTGGCGCCCCAGCCTTCTGCCAGGTGAGCCAAGGGTCGTTCTTTCTGGTATCGTACCTGGGAAAATCGGTCATTGGAAACCAGCACATGATGATTAATGATTGGAGTCATGAAACACATGCTATCATTCCCATCAACATGATCAATGAAATCCCCCCACAAAAGAACAACTTTTGATGATTATATATTTGCTGGTAAAATCTGAGAAGTGTTATTGCTCAGAACATGTCAACATAGATATAGTTTCTCCAAACAACAAGTGGATTACTGTCTGCGTTCTTACTTTTGTTGGTGTGTTGCTTCCCAAACCTGTGGCTTGAGCAGAATGAATTCAAGTGTGCAAACGTGCTGATCAAACGACGTGTTGCCTCCAAAGGACGGCGTTCATCCATTTTCATCCTTAATCTATCTTAATCTTACATTCACTTTGAAATATTCAGCCACAGGGCCAAAAAATCGAAAATTAGAGCTTATTTTTTCTACTCAATATGTAATCTCAAGAAAAAAGTGTAAAGGTGTTAAAAGTTCACGGATTTGAAGAAGTAAATGAACCTCTATATTCAATTCTTCAGTCATTTTCCTGCAATCTGGGACTCCAGCTTCTTCAACTCCTACGGAGTTCGGTCCCCCCCAAAAAGAACGCCATGGTGATCCACCACCATCTACCGGTAGTACTCAGGCAGGTCCAGATTCATGATTAGGATATCGTGAAGTGTGATTAAAATATATCAAACATATAATAATATCATATGGTATACCTTTTTCCCCATTCAAGCATTACGTAACTACACACAAAAAAAATAATTGCTTAACAACCTTCGCAAATATCCTTCAATATGGTGCTGTATGTTGGATCATGCCCATGCCCCATTTAATGTGCAACGATTTATTTCTTTGAAGATCTTGGGGAAAATCATCGTGTTTCATCCCTACTTTGACCACAAAAGTGACTATCTTCATGGCATCGTCCTCGGCCAAACGATCTCTGAGGAGCATAAGGCGATTGGCCTTACAAAAATGCTTGCGACAGTGAGCTGCGACAATTCATACTGATGGAACCATTTAGGCAGCAAAATCCGCTGATCGGACATCATAACGATGGGATGACGCATGGGATGATAAACTATGATAAACTTACAAAATTCCGCTGTTCGGCAGGATTTTCCTCCATCAACCATGGGATTTTCCTCCATCAACCACAGGGTTCTTAAAGCGACTGACGTAAAAACGCAACGGCTAACCAATGCAGGCCATCTTCCTGACACCTATCTGTTTGATGTGAATCTGTCACTGGCCAATTCTGAAGGTTTCTGTATGGCAAAGATTGAGTCCAGAATATGTGTCAAACCGCCTCCCTGACTGATCACTAAGGCCACATACCCAATATTTGTTCCACTCCGCAGTAGTTTGTGAGCATCGCTGCCTGCAGCGTAAAGTTGCATCGCATCCCGCAACTGGACAGGCAGCAAAAAATGCCCGAACCAAACGCATCATAACGCATCCAATTGATACCTGGTAACTGCCAATGACAATTGGCTTTTAAGCTCTCATTTATTGCCAAACGTTAGTCCATCTTTGCATATATCTTTACCACATCAAATTAAAAAAATATCAAATGCAAGACGTTGGTGTCAAATATTATCAATTCCTATGGAAGCTACATTTGTATACATTTGTATGTTTGCAAATCATCCCCACGCTTCCATGGATCATCACTTCTTCGCACTGGCAGCCAAGATGCAGTGTGGTCATTCTACCAAGGATGTCGACCTCTGCTCCCACGTGTAAATCCCAAACCGTCACTGCCTGGAGCAGGTCCGGAGAAGGTTTCGGAGAGACAATAGGTAAAGGTACCCGTCGACCGACCTACGGACCAGTTGATACCCTTACAGTACCATTGAAGGATGAACTGTAACATATATCTACATAAAAAAGCAACTATGGAATGTAATTTGTAGTAAAACTGTTATAAAATGAATTGAACCACTATAAACATAGATTACTATGGTCTATACACGACTTTATCACAACTTCATCTTAGCTGAAAATAAGCTGAAATAAAGCTCTGGCAGTTTTTTGGAAGTCTGAATCAATGGCACCATATCTGATACCCTGGCACTTGTAGAGATGTTGTAACCAAGCCTCTCCAGTACGGGCACCATATGCCACTGGTACGTGGTAGAGGTTGCTGTCCTGCAATGAGATGCTATTATTGACAATCAAATGCAGCCAGCTGGTAGTTGCTTGGGTATTGTGGCATTTAGATGCATTTAGCTAGTTAGCCATTTTGTCAGTCAGTCTATCACTTTTTTGCATACTGCCGCCAGGCTGCCGCCCAATTAATTAAACGTTTAGCAAGCCTGTTAGCCACTTAGTTATTATGCGCATTAATTAGTTGACTGGTTCGTTCGAGGTACCTCGTGCGACTCGCAAAATGCAATTGCAGTGTCACATCAAGTTGAATAATCGCTTTCAAACTGTTGGAAGCTAGATCTTCATTTGATTTCGCTCCCCAAATTTCTGAAAACCAAATCTCAATCGACTGAACCCTGTGTAAGCAAATGAATAAGTATCAGATTCTATATACAATATCTCGGGAGTGAATTCTGCTGGCACATTCAGTTGTATCTACCACCTAAAGGTAGACAACTGTCAGCTGACCCGGAAGACGCCAGCCTCATCGATAGCCATTTGGAAGGCTCCTTCCGTGATACTGTACCTGAAGATGTCAATGAAAAGTGCCACCCAAACACCAATGGGCTTGGAAAGACTACAATCATATCAGCCTGATTCAGCATTTGGTATGGAAATTCTAGCAAGGGTAGTTGGAAGATGTTTGCCATGCAGCTTTCTTGGGGCCACAATACTCTGGAAAAACCAAATCCTGTTTCTGCTTCTCAACCTCTTACTGGCCACCTGCTTCATTTGGATATTATAATTTCCATCAAATCTGGATATTCAAAGCTTAGGGTCTGTCTCATTTGGTTTGGGCGCCACTCTTTTTTTATGCTTAAAATAACCATTTTTTAAAGAACTTTGAAAAACTTGACTGGAGTCACCGTAGTCTGATACCATTGACACATGATAGACACTTCATTATCATCGTTTCAACAGGGATCTTATGGTCTTTCACAAAGAGAAAAACACAACAGTGCAGTAGGTGCAAGCGCCTGATGTAAACGAAGCGCCTTTGTTTTCCTTCATTCCTGAGCAGGTGACCAAGAGTCTCTCTTTGGCTGATGTGTTCCACCTTTTGCCTTTTTACTCAAAATATTCAGGTTGCCACAAGTGCCACTAACTATCACAACTCTTCACATCTTATTTCTTCAAGTTTCTTGGAATCAACAGCACACCAAAAACCCCCATCGTTGCTTTCTCAGAAACCACCAGGAGTCAAATTCCAAGCAATGGCATCCAGGAGTCATAGCCCCATCTGGTGTAACACCTCAGATGGTGAAACCTAGCACTGTCCAATCACTCAACAAATCGAGTGATTACAATAAAGACTAGGCTGCACAAGAAGCACTTAGACGTCATGCTTACTGTACCATGTATGAATTCCATTGTATGATAAAGTTCTACCAACTTGACTGGAATCCAAACAGAACAGCTTGTTACAGAGTTTGAACCTGTTGCAATACCACTCCGTGGTTTCAATCTGAAACATGGCAGTCAAGTAATTAAGTAGTAGATAAATCTTCACGAAGTAATGGTTGAGAAAGAAAAACATGTCTGAAACCTGCAAAGCACGATTTGGAATTGTGAAGGCTTTCTGAATCACATGGGGTCAAACAAAAAACAAATATCTGAAACCCAAACGACCACTTTGTTTCCGTATTCTTGTGGAACCTTACAAAGGACCAATCTTCCTGCATATATATCATACTAAACTCAACAGTGGAATATGATCAACTGCCATGTTCCATGCAAGAATCCTGAGAGCTCTTGTTGAAGGCGTTCCGTGCTTTCATCCTGGTAATTCGGAGCAGGTCACCCGTTTGCAGGTTGGTGAAACTAGCAACACTTCAGCCATTAATGGTTGGCTCAGGTGCATGTTTGTTTTGCATGACGTGACTTTATGCATCAAAATTGTGAAGTGTGTGATTTTTGTTTTGGGGACCCTGAAGAAACTCCAGTTTTTCTCCTCATGATGGTATGGACATGATGGTATCATTCTGGTGTATTCAAACGGCCTCAAGGTCATCATCTCATGAGCTTCCACTGGTGGTTCTGGGGTTTACGAAGGTTTAAGACATAAGTATGAAGGTAAGCTAAATTCAGATGTCTAACTTCCAGTAGCAACTCCCTAGATCTACGATGCTTTATTCCAAAACATGGATTTCATATGATTTCATATCAAACATAACCTATATCTCGGAAATCTATCATAGATACCAAAGGAAATTGTTTGAAAGATGTATGTTTTGTGACTTTTGTCAAATTGTGTATTGCTGGAATTCTAGCGTATCTATGCTAAGTTTCAGATCTTTCAGCCTCAACGACACCCCAACTGTTGCACCTCCATGGATTGCTCATGGTCGGCCTGAGAATTGAAAACCAACCTCTAAATTCCTCAAGTTTTGTTAAAAAAGCGTCGTGTTTAAGGAAGATTCCAATTATAACAGAAAATATGTCTACATTTACATACTGTATTCTGTGTTCAAGATTTGAGTGAAGAAAACAAATTGATCATATAATATCATATAATTGATAAATTGATTGATTGGTTGATTTGGTTGATTAGGTGTATAAAGTATACAAAATATAAAATGAAATCACGGTACATGACATACAAAAGCCAGCCGCCTTTGATTTTTTTAAAACACTCTATGATACACATATCTACTTACTGCAATTAGAAAGTAGGTACATTCATGTAAAAACAAGTGCCGCGTAAGGAGTCGATTTTATACATGCCAATGAAAGCTGGTTGATTATTGTTGATCGTCCAACCCTACGAGTTCTGCATCATCCTGGAGTTCTCTGACTTCGAGAATCAATGGTGGCAATCCCGATAACAAGCGTTTCGATGCGTTTGGATTGAAGCAATATGACCAAGTGGTTGCTTTCATCATTCGCGGTATCCGCGGCAAGTTTTTCCCTAATTGCAATGCATGCATTGAATACAAACAAGCCATATCTGGCTGACCTGTCCCGACTCAGCATCACCAAAAAAAAACAAAAACAACTGCAACACTTTAACCCATCTTCAACCTGAATCCTGAGTGCTGAACCATGTGCGTCGGTCAGCACCCTAGCGGATTGGTCAAGGCATGGGTTGGCCGGTTGGACCTATATTTCAGGAGCCATCTAAACAAAAGTTGCAACAACAAGCAACGTACAGCAGCTTCCAAGAATGCATGGCAACTAACAAAGCAAGAAAGTGATTGAGCTTTTCTCGCAAAATGACACCTTTCATGTCCTGAAATCACCAGGGTAAACTTCCGAAGCTCCAAATATATTACAACAAAAACACCTACCCAAGCGACGCCTTGGGGAGCAAACACGGTCTGGTCCCGGAGATCTTGGAATGAAACGGCCGCAGCAACGTTGCTTCCACTCGTGGTGAGTGAAGAATCAGGCTGGCCCAGTGAACGAAAGGGAGGACAAAATACAGAGATAGTGTCTATAATGGAACAACTATATGATACTATATGCATATAAAGCAGTGACACAGTTTTTTTGCCCATGAAAAGATAAAGATACAAAAATCAATGACCAACATGGCTTTACACAATGCAGTTGCTGTCAATAGCTTAGTCAATGAAACATATCATCTGAATGTGTTGTGGCTTTGCAGAATCATGACAGTCCTCTAATCAAGGCACCTCGTTAAGTCTCGCAACTGCCCTTCATTCACAAATGAAATCTACCATCTAAGATCTAAGATGCAAAAATACATTCGAATGCATATATTCTGACCAAATGGAATAATATTTCACCGATCTAGATTTCCCTGAAATAGCCGGGGATTTCCCGGAACCTTAGCTACCTTTTAGTGTGAGGTCCTGTGAGGTCGCTAACATCGAAGCCAAAACTTGGTGGTTTGATGTGGTTTGTAGATGCCGTTTATCATTTTCAAACATTTTCAACCGCTGTATTTTCAGGTTCTGTGGGAGCGTAAAAAGCTCATATGGACTATGCACCTTTTTTTTTGTATCGATGATTGTCGTGTGAAGATATAAATATGATTTAATGATGGTGTGACAAGGCTCCTAACAAAAGATCCTGAAAAGTGGTAAACGATCACAAATCTCTACATAACCTCTGCTGGAATCCTTCCTGGAAGGCTATACTTTCTTGTTGGGATTGGGATAGCCTCTTGTCACTGAGATGCATTATATATGAAATTGTTCCAAGAAGTTCGTACAAGTGACACTCACAGAATGCTCCAACCCCCAACTTCCAGCAGCGTGTCCGACACCAATTTTCACACAAACCTCTTCGGCAAATGCGTCCATTTGATGCCGAGTCCGGTCATGGTGAGAAAGAGGAATCGGATGTGAAACGAGGCAACCTCAGTGCGAACTAGGTGAGGATTCCAGAAGCATCTCTCCAAGAAAGTCGCCTCTTGATCTGGTTGGATGTCGCCTAATTAATGGGCAACCATGACGAATGATATTCCTTGAAGCAATAATTCTACAAATTTTGTTCCATACATTTTCTCACTCTCTTGCAATCCAAACCCTTCAAGATTCCTTGATATCTTTCTGTCAATATGGATTTGTTTCAGCTTTTGAAATCCTGCATAAGTACACCAGTCTTGGCGGGCAGCCACTCTGCTGTGAGTTTTGGCAGCCAGCTTGCTATTCAAGACTGCGGCGGCACTCGAGACGTGAGGGCTTTAACAATGGAGTCCTACTGGCATACAGCTTTGCCAGCAACGAAACACAGCCAACTTTATGAACGGTGAACCGTTCCAGCTTGCTGCCCGTTCGAAAACTCAAAGCGAAACGGGCTGCAATGTTTAACTGACAAGTATCTACGAACATATAGATACTGTAAGTAGTGACACAATTTAGCATTTTGGCATTTTGTTGTTTTTTCAGTGAACATGTTGGCTGTTGAACTTCTGTCATATCCATGGAACATGCCACTGGCAAAACACAACTTGGCTGTGGTGAGAAGCACCTGTGAACCCCCATCTCTTAGGGATCCACGGCATCTGTAAGCAGAACGCTCATGTACACGCATCAAAAGGTCAGATGACATTGACAACCCCTTGCTTGTAGCAAGGGTGATGGCAAGGGTAAGACAAGGCTCCAATGAGGAACAGACTCATGCTGTGTCATGCGGAGTAGGCACACGGCTCCGCGGGGCAGCTGGAGATTCTTCGGGGGTGCCCCAACGGTGCCGCCATTGGCTTGGCACCGTTGTGACCCGAAGTCTCAAAAAAAGATGTCCTCAAAATCATCAGAAGACACTGAGAATTACAAATTGGGTCTAAACTGTGTAGATACAATGAGTAAGAATCAACAAATCCATGGTGATTTCGATGTTTTTACCAAAAACATTGGATTTTTTTATGCGGCATGAAACTTCACAATGCTTAAGCTGCCCCGCTTGGGTTTGGCTTTGCACCCGATGGGCCATCAGGTGTGGCCACTCACGTGCAGAGAGATTGCTCCACGACCTCTCGTTGGGACAATACTATTTGCTGAAATTTGGTGAGCCAAATGTCAGTAGATATCTATACTCATAAATCTGTAGCATCCGGGAAATGTGATCAAAGTTGTTGATCTTTTTTAGAAAGGACCTTAGAGCTCAAAATTTGAGCTAATGAACATATTGGATATCACTGGAAACCAATATCAGTTGGCACTGATGGAACAAAAGGGGGAACTTCTGGATATTTCTCTAGGCTTGCCATGTTGGTTTTTGGGGGAGGGGAACTCAAGTGTCCCAGTGATTTTTTGACAACTCTTCAGATTTAACCAACACAAAAGGCGCATGTTTAAAAAAACACTCATAGAGGAAACTGGGAACATATTGGGGCAGTGACTTAGGTCATCAAAATTCTTGTCAAATCAAACAGCATTTTTTCTACCACCTGCCACGGCTGAGTCTCCCTTGCCGTTTTGGTCGGCCATATCCACCCGGTCACCATGCTTCATAGGCAACCTTTTTCGAAAAAGCTGTCAGCTCAATAGACTCAAGTTTTTCCAAATTGCCTCTGTACCACCATATGAATTGTACATACTTCACTAGGTGGTGGTTTCAACCCTTTTGAAAAATATTTGTCAAATTGGATCATTTACCCAGCTAGGGGTGAAAATAAAAAATCCTTGAAACCACATGAAACCACCACCTAGTTCATAATTTCCTGAAACATAACAAAACATATCCATGGATCAGTCTTGACCATACTATATGATAATTTTCTAGATGAGTTGCGCTCCACTAGTGGGACACATCATCACAGCTGAACAACGCTAACACCTACCAAAATTTAAAGCAGTCTCAATGATAATCAAAGGAATACACAAATCAACAAACCAATTGAGGCACCATAAACAGCCATCGCTGGCAGTCAATGTTGCGAAGAAAACAAAGAGCGTTGGAATATGTTGGAATGGAATATCTTGCCTATTTGTCCAAATGTAGACAGTAAAGAACGCATAAACAATATGATGGGTGCTTGCAAGAGGCTGCGGTTGCAACCAGTGTGATGCAATGTGGCGGGAGCGTGTTGCTTAGCAAGGCGCCAGCACCATGTGGTTTCTTTATTTTCGCTTGATGAGGCACCCAGCAAGCCAACCTTCAACAAAAGATACAGTTCCCTGGAGGGTATACATTATATATATTCATTAGAATTCATTATTTCTATTCATCATTACTTCATGCCGGCAGATAGGACTGCATCATCGGTCGGCCTTCAACTGAAGCTTAGCCAGGAAACCACAACAGTTAAACTCTGCCTCCGTTTCCTACGCACGCCTACACGGAAAATTGTCTGTTCAACAACAACGCAGTTTCAAAAGGAGTTCCCTCGAATACACAACGTTGGCCATTCAAAGAAACCGATGCTCAATGCAATCACTGCCATTTTGCAAGTCAAGACAAACAAAGACCATATGATGTGAATTACAAGGACACGTGTTTTAATGCATCCGTTGCTCTGCTCCTAATTTTCACCATTGTTGTTGAGGCTCCCAACACCAAAGAGTGTAGCCCATTTCGGCATGGCAGCCTGAGCAGCAATCCAACATGTTCTTGAAGAAAAATCCAGATATAAAGTTGAAGGAGGTTGGAAAGGGATTAAACAAACTGAGATTCAAAGAACAATGATTTATGAATATTTATGATATTTAGTACCATAGCAACTTCAGGGTTTTTGTGAGGGTTTTCCTGGAAATCCATCCATCTGCAAATAGGAAAGCTATATAATATATATATATATATATCGATCCAGGTATGTTAGATTCCAGGAGGGATCTAAGGCAAATGTTTGGTGACTCAAGCAACATCAGGGATCATCCAGGTGCTGCTTGTTGAACATGTTTTAAACAACGGAAAATGGAAACCTGAGGACAGGGTAGTTGGCCCCAAATAAACAAAAGATTTATGTAGAATGTACATGTGTATATTTGATTGATGAATACTACTGTAAATAAATGTCCTTTGTTGCCTATTGTTGAAAAACATTTATAAAATAAATTTCGGTGCGGTCTGATATGAGCCTATTTCCTGCCAGAACGCAGGAGTATGGTATGAGCTCTACCGCTACTGATGACACGAAGTCAAGAACGCCAATATCAAACAAGTGTATCATTATATACCATTTTGTGGTACTTTAGTCACCTCGTTTGATGTCTTAACTTGTCCCGGAGATTGATGCACAGTGAAATTTCTATCACTAAATTACCTCATTGGCTCGTCATATCCGAAATTTTGGAAACATCTCTTTCATGGAGACCATCACCAGCAGTTTTGCAGCTTTTTCGACACTGACACCGAGGCAGTTCAGGATGGCATCACCATAAAGTCTTCGCCTCAAAGGGAGGGGTGGCCAACACCCCCGTTGGGGTTCACGAATCGAACCTGAAAATGATGGGACTGGGAAGATGACTTTCCCTTGGAAAAGGGCTGTATTCTCAGGTTTCATGTTAATCTTCCAGGGTGTTCTTGATGTCAGCTTCCCAACGTTCCTTATTCATACTGTCTTACTTACATCTTCCAAGCTCATTTGGATGACGAGTGCTAGAAGTGTTTCAGCCATAAAAGCTGTTTTACTGCAAAACTCTTTCTACACAGCATGTAAATGTGTTTGTAATCATTCTTTTCGATCATGCATGATTCATTTTCTCTTGCCAAACCATGATTATCAACAAAATATGTTCTCCTTCCACCCATCCACCATGAAGAATTTGAACAAAGGGTCTTCAACCTCCAAAAGTTTGTAGCAGCCTTGGTCGAGCCATGTCCATTGCCAGCTAAGTAACTTAGCAGCTGAGAGTGGCAACTGCTCGGATGGCGCTTCAATCAACAGGGCCAATTCTTCATCGGTGAGAACAAATTGCCCAGGCAATTCCAACTCCCTTCACACCGCGAAGCTGGCAAAGTTTCAACTGTTGATATTGAGTGTAGGCAATTATATTCAACAAACAGCATGCCCCACATCTTAAGGATTATTGATCATGGATGATTTTGAGAAAATCGCAGGAATGAAATACTAGAAGAGACTGTAAAGGGGATGTTCCAATTGTTTTGGATTTTGTCCACACTTCTGGTGGAGCTTCAATGTGGTACATCCGTGTACAGTATGTTCAATGACAGGATAAAAACGAAAGCAATCGCACTGGAAGATCATGGAAAACCTTTAGCTGCTCTATGGTGGCATGGTCGAGGCAAAATCATTCCGATGGTATGTCTGGTGGCTCCCAGGTTTGCCAAAATCCAACTTGCTCATGCCCATTTGCCCCGGAACCGCCTCCCTAGTGTACTGCGCAAATCCTGCAGCTTCCGCATACGCGCCAGCTGCACCTTGTCTACTGCGGGACGTCGCAATGCAGCAGCAGCTTGGGCAACCGCCACCGCAGTGCCAGGGTCCTCTGAATGTTAGGGGTTTTGGATGATACTGGAAGGCATCAGTTTAGGAAAGCCTCGAGATGTTCCACAAAAATAACACAACGCGATGTTAGATTCTTTAAAGATGACCAAATCCAGACTTGAGCATACTCCTTGTACTCTTTGGCAGACCAAAAAAAATTTGCATGAAACTTATGACCCTCCATAACTTATAAGTAACTAAACAATACTAGACATATCTCAAAATGTAAAATGATGTAAAGATCAGTACTGCCTCAAATGGATCCCGAATGATGGGGGCAAGCCAACAGCCTCATACTACCCTCCCCCCCAAAAAGAATGCTCCAAAGATAAAGGCCAAGAGACCACAGGGCTGTGCAGCAAGGAATTGTAACTTCCAAGTGCCAGGGCTTCAGTTGCAAGCGGGTCGCCTTCCAATAAAGCATCTGCACTAGCTGTGGCCACCTAAGGTCACTTTATCTTGTTTCAATCTTGGGGTGAATGTTTGAAGGTGCGGGGCATGTGGAGGAAGTTTATATACTGAGATTATGAAACAACCCTGCTTGTGGAATTTGCTGCAATTAGGGATTAACTAAGCTACCATGTTCTGGAAACCACACTTTGAGTTCAACACTGCACCAAGAATACCAAGGACAGGCCACCAAGTAGGCGTTCGTTGAATAGGGCGTATGTCGAAATTCTTCACGAAAGTATCCCGTTCCCAGCAAGGATGTTGCTACCTTGGGACGGAACAGGTGCAATGAAAACTGTGCCATGTGCCATGGCTACGCAAGAAACATCTTTCAAACCAATGATCATTATATATCTGAAAAGCATGGGATATATGTGTGTGAAATATGCGTGGCTTGCATATCCAATGGCATCCATCAATAGACATCTTATAGCAATGTCACGAATTGATATGATATGATACAGTATTTCTATCTGATATAATGTCCTTTTCTACATATCAAGAGAACCTATTCTTGGGGTTAATTGTTTGCAATCTCAGCATTCGACCACTGCAGTGAAGAATAGAAGGCCTTGTTGGCCTGTGATAGGTGTTTTTGGAAAATCTAACCTGTTACGCGTGCAATCTCTAAATATAATTGCATATATCATCATATATCTGTTTTTAAAAATATATCGCGTACACATCTACCTATGAAACCCTAAGAAATAATACAATCACATAAACTATTCTCTGTATCAACTGGTGTAGGATTTCTTCCCTCAACAGTAGTACTGTAACCTGGTTAAAATATACATAGCACGTAAATTATGATCACCTGCAGAATCACTACACAAATGCATACAAATGCCAGGTCATATTGTGACATAGTGTGTCCCGCAGTTCTCCAAATACCTGACATGTCATGCCATTTTGGCCAGGATTCCCCACTAAATCACCATCTTTCAGGAGATGTTGTTCTTACCGTCACCTCATGTCGCTCTACCCTGAGTCGTTGCTCCTCAACAGCCATGTTACATACATGGCATCCTCAGTAGCGGCATCACCTCGCCATTTACAGGCTTTCTGCATACGATCGCACAGCTTGTTCAAGGTTAGTTGCTCATCCTGACCTGAAGAAATGGCTCAGCTCACTGAACAGTTCAACTGGACACAGTTTGTCCTTGGAGATAGTTTTTGAAACATGATTTTTAGTTCAATGAGATGTTTCATGAATGCCATTTTAGAATAATTTCAAGTCATCATGTGCAGTTGATTTCATCAAAAACCGCTGGTTATGTCAACATCCATGAAACGTCAACCATCAATAGCTTCCCGCCAACCTCGAACAGCAACAGCAGCTTCACAAGCAGCTTGCCAAGCCTCAGTGATGGGGTCATAGTTTGACAAGGACAAGAAGACACCGCTGCAGTTTCAGCTGCAACCTGGAAATGAAACTCCTTTGCTTCAGAATCTTGTTCCATGTCTTCAATTCAAAACTCTGCTCCACTGGCAGTATATGAACTGTTTTGTATTGAGTTATGCATATCTTCCTTATCGTTGTAAGTATACAAGGCCATGAGCACATGATTTCTGTTGCCACTAATCGTTGCCCAAAAACTCCGCGACTCACAGCAGAAATGACAACAACATGCAACCACCATGGACGACTCAGACAAAAAAAAACAAATTGACAAAGTAATCTAATCATCAAACAACTGCCTTATCAATTCTCATTTGGCCCATCACCAACGGGTATGTTTTTCAATTGCACCCTTTGCTCATCATCCAAGCAGCTTCCTTAGGCACGTTACGTTCATGACGTGGTTTCTTCACCTTTGGTTCAGCTTCAGCTTCCCTAGCCTGGAAGCTGCAGGAGGATGAGTTGAAATTCAAATCAAACACGGTACACACAAACATGTGATTGATGGAAGAAATCCTGCACCAGTGGATATGGTAAACATCCCATCATGCACAGGGTTTTATACATCCCAGGTGGTGCAGGATTTCTTCCATCAACAATATGATACTATACATATATATATATATTTATGTATATCCTCCTGAGAACTTATATATCCCACCTATGGAAAAGGAAAATCGTCTTCCCACCTAACTTCAAAGGGGACATGTTAGTTCCCTGGAGGGTAGACATTAATGAATACACAATAAATCCATTTGACAATCCCCCTTTGAATTTCATGAACTTGCCTGGCGGAGTTGTGAACCAATTTTGTAGCTACAACCCTCACTGCACAGCGGCAATACTGCAAAATGCAGTTTCACAACTACAAAAAAAAGCCTTGCTACGACATGTTTTTACGGAAGGCTTCCAAAGTTGAAAATCTCTCGCAACAAAATGTATCGGACCTGAAACTCCCTATAGCCGCGCCTCAGCTGCACAAACATCACAAGCTTCCAGGCATTCGGGTGCAGCTTCTCCGAAGTGTCTGGAGAGTTGCTTGCGACGACAGCTACGCCTTTGGCCTCATCACTCAGGAAAACGTTGGAGATGCTTATCATCCGACGGCACACGAGATTTCATGTGTTTATATGCAGTATTTTGTTTATGTTTTTTTTTCTCTCTCTCTCTCTCTCTCTCTCCAGCGTGTATATCCGATGTGAAAATTATTGATGGACTACCTTTTTTTGGGGGGGAGGTGGGAGGTGCAGGGGAAGGGCATCTTGGATTGGTGATATAGTAGCTTGTGCCACAACTCCAAAAAGATCGCAGTGGGGTCCAATGAAAAAAACATCTATACTTGAAACATGGTAGAAGTTATAAGCAGAATATGGATGAATTCTGTCTTCCAAATACAACATTTTGCCTCCAACTTCCTTCCTGATGGGAAGTAAGGTGATAGTTTGGCACCGAGGCACAATACATGGCAACGCCATAGATCTCCCGCAAAGACTGTGGCTTGTAGTAGTTCCTGAGATCATGCGAACTGGCCCTCACTCCTCATTACAGTACATTTTGTTTTATCAACGCCGTAGAGTTGCACAGAAACACCTTTCAAATTTATATAAATTCAAAAATGTGAAATCCAGCTTGAAGGACATGTAAAGTAAACACTGTCATCCCCTCCTCAACCCTCATATCTCACTCTCCCATCATCCAGGCATCATATCTTCAACCAATACAGGTTCCACTCAAGTCATACCAAGATATACCAAGTATCATGACACTGTGCCGCGTCACATCACTGGGTCGGTAAAGCAACAAACAAAGTGCAGCCTTTCCATCTCTGCCAGCGCGACCAGACTCTTGGTAGTAGTGATGCAGTGAAGCTGGTAAGCCCGCATGGATTACGAAGCGCACGTCGGCCTGCAGCTCTGTCAAATACGGAGGGGTGTTTGAGCTGCCTGCTGCAAATATGTATTTATATATATATAAGTAAAAATATATTTATATACACTGTAAGACTGTAAGTTTCCAAAAATGTATTTGTCCCAGGTTTGCTAACAAGATGCAACAAGTCATGATACTTTTGTTTTGGTTACCAAGGAGATCTATGGCGATCTCCCTTAAGCGGGGGGCCTTGTTGATACCCATCCCAAAGGCGACCGTGGCCACGACAACATGGATCTGACCTTCAACCCAAGCTGAATGGACCTGACACGTTAAGTTTGTCGGCAGAACGCCGAGTGCTGGAAAAGTCTTTTTCACATCACTATTCACGATGGAGGACACACACATATACATATATATATATATTTATGTATTCATGTAAATAATATAAATGTATATATATGTATATATATAATATGTATAGATTATGTATAATCAAATATGATTATAGTTAAAATGATATGATGTGAAAAAAAACTGGCAACATTGCATGAAAGTTCATGAATGGCAGCACCACTTTCGCTTCGACTCGGTCTGTATGCATTCCATCAGAATCATTTATAGCTGTAACTTCTGGTCAACATGGCAAGGTCAACCTAACATGGCAAGGGATTTCACAAAAATATACATCCAACGGTGGAGTGTCACCTGAATGGAATCACTTCAGGACTGAGGGTGCCTTGCGCCTCGACTCAGCAGTAAGGTCGCCATGATAAAAGGCACAGGGCAAATGCTGGGCTAAGCCTTCACGAAGACTTTCAGCTTCTTTCCTGTGGCAATGGAATATTTTTTGCAAAAACAAAGGTGATTCATGTATAGGTAATGTTCATGTTCATGAGGTTGATGCTTACTTGTATAGTATAACATCGATGTACCTGTTTGTAACTAGCGGTTAACTGGATGACAAAATCCTGCCGGACCATGCCGGACCCTTAGTAGAGAATGAGGGAACAAATCCGAATCGTAACCATGTATAATTAATCCATAGAAGTTACGATAACATGTATTCATCACAAAAAACCACATTCAACTATACCTCAACTAGCTGTTCAGCTTGCAAATTCACCACAATATCATGATTCAACGTGCCTGGTGATGCAATACACCAGTCCCGGTGTTCCAGCGGGAAATAATTTGATGGTTGCCAGCACCATTTCCAAGACCTCTGCTGCCCCTTTGGGCCGATGTCCTGAGGTTTGTCAGCCCGCCGCTGGACAGGTGGCGAGGCACTTTCTATCTTGATGGATCTTGTATATTTTCCTGATCAAAAGAATCAAGGCACATGTTACAGTAACTCTCTTAAAAATCCCAGACTTGATGATACCATCATATCATCTGATATCCTTCTTTCTGCATAGTTTTAATCCTACCCCATCCCAAGAAACACCCAGCAAACTCCTGGACATTTAGTTCATTTGCGTGAATTTTCCGGGAAACATTTGAGTATGGCTCAAAAAGATTCTGACTGATAAACTGTCACCTCAAATATCAATCATTTCAATGAAATTGCTCCCAAATCTGTGGCCAATTCTCGATGAATCCATCCAAGGGGCGAACGGCATAAAAAAGATTCGATCGATCTGCTGGAGCACGCAGCCTTAATTTTCATCTTAAAAAAACGTGTGGAACATAGCTGCTACTGATTACCAGCACATACGAGGCATGTACATAACACATGATACACATGATACAGTGACTAACAATGTCAAATTATTGATTTACACTTTAATTACTTAATACATCTTTAATACTTTGTGCCTGTGTCTGTTTATGTTTCGAGTACGTGACCTGTCCTCACATCCAATCACCAGCAGGAGTCCCAGGCCTGATCTTGCCCGCACAGCTTACTAGGCTTCGGCAGTTACAAACAGAGTCACTTCTTGAAAAATATCTGACCAAGAAACTCCACGACAGAAGTAAGATTGAGACATTTTTGCACATCATTGGCAACAGCTCGTGTAGCCTTGGCGATGAGCCAATGACATTTATGCTTGTTGCCTTGATTCCTGGACACTTCCAGAAGAGGAATCTGGGTAACAAATAGTGAATCAGAATCATGAATCACTAATCATCATTAATTACTTGAGGCATTTAAATGGCATTTTTCCTGCTAAACTATCTTGTTGGGTGTTTTGTGTCGACATGTAGGTGGCTCTTAAGGTGTCAAGCGAGGCTCCGTTGCAGTGAGAGCCAAGATTGGCGTCTTTGGAAACCTTGAGATTTCTTTTGAATGCTGGAAAGAAGAATCAGGATGGGACATAAGGCGCTTGCAGTCTTTTACAGATATTCAATGTCAAATGTCATGCAAGCCTTTGCTACCTTGGGGACTATATACTCTGAGTCGATCTCGGGGCTGAAACAACATGTGCTAGATTCATGCCACTACATGTAGAATCACATTGCTTTCAAGTGGATATGGAAGATCCAAAAGCATCCAAAAGCATTCAGCTAAACATTCAACAGGAGCTGACAACACGTTTTAAACCGAAAGGATGGGATCATGTGAATTGAATGATCGGAACACTGTCCACATAATTTGGCCTTGAGCTCAACCCCGTTGAAGATGACCGTCATGTCCCCTGTACAAAGAGTTGTCATCGGTAACATTGCATTTCAACGAACTGATGATTGTTGGAAAGGGGAAAACCCAGCTGTACATGATGGTTATTCTGCCGCTTTCCACATGTACATCTTGACGTGTCCCGACCATTAAGGACCAAGACACTGAACCCGCAAAGCTGCAAGCTTCTCATAATCCTTGGGTGGAGAGTAGCGGAGTAGCCCCAACAAAGGAGCAATGTGTTGTAGAACAGAGATACATATATAACACTAAAGTATATATACATTATATATATATATGTAGCTTATGTTTATGCTTAGTTTTTAGGCTTCAAATTTTCTAGGGTCGTAATGGTTCCATGTTCAAGTGAGCTTCTAGTCCTTTTTAATTGCATTCTGTGTATAGCTGGCAACCAACTTCCCCAAACTCGTCGGCTTGACATCCAAAGGCCTTCAACTTTCCAAATACATGAATTACTGTAATAAAAGGGAGTTCATGCACCCCCCCCCCCCCAACCACTTTTCATAAGAACTCCCAACACAAAATATCCATAGAAAAGTATAGAAAAGTCTTGTTTCGTCATTCAACATTTCCATCTGAAAGCCTAGAGACTTGTCGAAAGTCATGACCCCACTGAGAGATACAATGAGCTTCATCGACCGCGATTAACCCCAAGCGTCCAGCAGCATAAATCTTTTCCTCTGCGATGGATGGGATATGCTGGGATATCTCGATTTGTCGCATCAATACTTGCAAACATCCAACATGGGAATCAAAGAATCCTGTTGATGGAAGAAATCCTGCACCAGTTGATAGGTAGTTTATCCAATTATTTACAAGGTTTTGTATATCCCAGGTGGTTGTTTGGGATTTCTTCCATCAACGGAATCTCATTGCCAGCACTAAGGAATTGTAACACTTTTTCACGCTTCCCATTTTGTCCTATTCTTCCAGAAAAAATGGGATGGATACTCAACTATCAACTGTGAACATGATTTGGTGAAATTCCATACTACTGGTAGTACCCCAAAAACAAGCTGCAATTTCTCCATAGCCAGTTGGGTGAGTAGACAAAAGCAATTCAAAACTTGCGGATAATCTCAACCCTCTATCTTGACAAAGTCTCTGATACAATTCAAGTACCAATATGTGCTCCCTATACGAAACACCTGAAGCATCCTCAAGCTTTGAAAAGTGTGGACTGGGGGTAGGGGGTCTCTTTTCAAGCACCTTTTGGAGGACAAAAGGAAAACATTGACTTTGCAAATGTGAGTTCTCCAAGAGGTTCATGACCTTAGCCGGCGAGCTGCAAGTGAAAATTGCTTGCAATCATCTTCTGTGGTGCAAAATTGGTACAGCATTGCCCGAAGAAGACTAAGAAGTCACAAAACTGACTGTCAGCACAAAAAACTGAATTATTGAATCGATATATGTGGATCTGCTGGATTACCTGCAATTATGGACATCAAAATCGGCCCAAAGTTCAACTATGTTCAACTCGTCGCGTGCTTTATTGGTGCCCAATGCCATATTGTCATTCTTTCATTCGGACAGCTATACAGTGAATCAACAGTTGAGCTACTTGCAGCACAACAAATCTGGCTGATTTGTACCGAACCTCACTGCCAAGGGACCAGCTTGCTCTTGGCAATCCTTTCAGGCGTCAAATACAGCACACGCAATTCCTAGCGCAGAGGGTACTTTCAGGTTGCCACCACATTTTTGCTGTCAGTTCTCCAGCTCAGCTGCACCCGCTATATTTTCATATATATTTCCAAATCTGAGAAAAAAACTTGAGATCTTGGAGCATTCTTAAAGTTCAATCTGCTCTCAATGTGTGACTACGTATCTTCATCATCTCTTTCGACATTGGCATTGGGTGGAGTTTGGAAGCGACATTCCCGTGCCTTGTCCTCACTCTCACCAGCAGCGCTGGTCAATTTGCTTAAGGCTTTGCGGACCCGGGTTTGTTCCTAGCAGTTGTTGGAGAAGGTATCGCGGAACGCTCTATGCTATCAAACAAGGACTCGCAAAAGGTGTTGAAAACACAAACGGTGGTGTTGAGCATGATTCACTATGAAGACGAAAAGACGATCGTCATGGAACTGGCAATGGTTATTTCAACATATTTGAACTATGCTATTCTTGCGATTCTTGTTGATACCATTTCGATAATCATCCCCTGTCGATTGTCTCCTCTGCGCATGCTCAACAACATCTCGCGCTTAAACACACATATACCCAATAGTAAAACAGTAGATTCAGTAGATACTTAAATCAACTGATAAAGGCAAAACATCAGAGACAAGGAATTACAAAAACGACAAGTGAACATGTGTTGTACCACCATCTAGCAAACATATACATCTCGCATTCCTCGAATCAACTTTTGTACATGTTTTGAAATCTTACGTTTGCATTCCCATCCATATAGGTGCCTATCATTATCATAAACTGGATACACATGTGCACGAGTCAAACGCATTAATCATTACCATTATACAATTGCCGTTGTAAATCCTACCCATGAATACATCATACAACCCTGAAGTTAAAACATATTAGCCCCTGAAAAAATGATGGTTATAAGTTATAAGTACTCCCCGTTGGGATGGTAACTTTTCAGGGTCACTTCACCGAGCCGCGCCTCTCGTGAGTCGCTACTGGACATCATGGCCGCCGCGACCCCTACGGCGCGCAAGGAGAGGACTTGATCCTTGGGAGAGGCTGTTTGAAGTTTTAACGGGAACAACAACAACAACAACAACAACAACAACCCCGGTGGTGGATTGTTGAAAAGGGATTTCTGGGAAGAAGGTATCAAGATGTCTAGAAAAAGAAAACACAAGAAAATTAGCCACCAACTAAGAATTTTCCATAAAAAGACGCATTCAATGTTCTATATACTATTGTAAAATTCTGCATGTAACATGATATCTTTCACATGACTATCATTAACGATACCGTCACTGCACTTAACTTCTAGGTGTCAGAACATTGAGGCGTATGAAGAGAGATGGGTATGGTGTGCTTGCGTGCTATACCATGCCAGCAGAACAAGGTATTATCACAGTACGCTCCGAACATCTTTGTTTCACTGCGGAATGAAATCATGAAATTCATGGTGACTTCAAAATGAAAATTGTGGGCTCACTGGTATTGACCAAGCCCACCGCAACAATTCGCACACAGTTTTACTGTTGCAGAATTTGCTTACAGCTTCCATTACAATGACAATCCTTCAGGTAACGTGCACGAGGTTTTCTTGTTGCCACACATAAGCTATCATCAACTCTTTACCTTCAACCCGCACCTGCATCAATGACAGCAAAGGGCTCACCACCTCGGTCATGTCACCAAGCTAATAAATATCATCGATAGCACTACGGCATAAACAGGTTGGAAAAGGAAGTAGTGGCGGGAGATATGTACAATGTCCAGCATTAAGGGATTGGACAAGAAAGTAACAAGGATGCCATAAAATCACTGGATAAACAATTGCAAGAGTGAGCTAACACTTAAGGGAGTTGACAATAAAATCTAGAGTGCAAATATCAAATATGAAGCCTATGTCTATACACAGTACACCTACTGTGGTCCACAGTAGACGTAAATAATGTAACTGTATATGTTGTGTACACAAGGAAAGCTTAATAGACACGTAACAATCCCAAACAAACAGCTTTCCAGCATATGTTTTGCCAACAAATATGTACACTGATAGACTCATAAGTACTTAAACATCAATGTATAATCAATCTGATACATGAATATACAGTAACATACATGACATTTTACCACAATGCAACCAAGGGAATAATTACAAAGGATATAGACTCACACACGCCTTTCAAACACAATCGCAGCCTCTTTGGCGCCCCAACCAGGGTGAGATTTTTCGTGAAAACGGCAGGTGCTTGGAAGCACAGCGATTTGCCAGCACCAGTTGGAGCCACCAAAAAAACGTCGCGTTTCGAAAGGATGGCATTCAACGCCTCCTCCTGATGAGTGGATGAGTGACTTCAAGAGTGTGGTCTGTGGGTTGCTTCTGGTGTCAGTTTCAGATTGAGGAAATTGACTTTAAGTTTCTTGATCTTGTGAGGATTCTTATACGAAGAATGTATTGCTGCGTGCCATCTGCACCATGTTTACCATTGACATTCATAAATATCAAACAAATCCACATATTTTTGAAATCCTTCTTCAGTCACATCAGCATTGCCAAATACGCTTCATCCTCCCCAAGAATTGCCGAACATCCTGGGATATCCTGGACATGACAACTTCTTGTGTTGCTCAGCTTCTCACAGACTGGTCCTGATTGGTTCTGAAGGAGGTGACCCCAAAGATCTCTGCACACACCTCCACATATGGTGGGGAGGCTTGCTTTGCAGCCAAACAGCTCTGGAACGGGGGGGAGGGGCGGATGGGCAAACAATTATAGACTTACAAACCATTTTAACACATGACACACATAGCAAGTAAACCAGTAAACTTGAACGTTTATATACCTGAGTATGATTCAAAATTGATTGAATATGCCAAGTCAACTTCTCAAGGTATTGAAAGCCAATCTGAAATCAGGTCTTCAAAAGGATCAACCAAGTACCTTACGGTCCCATATCATATTCTACTTTTTGACAAGCTTGAGCTCAAAAGCATCTTGAATCCTATTTGAACCGACGTTGTGAAAAGGATCGGTAAAAGACCCGCAAACGAGTTTCGCCATGGCCTTCCGCAGTTTTTTCGTCCAGCTTTGACTCTTCACCCAACTCTCTTCAGGTTGTGCCAACAAAGCCCCTTGAAGCTCCTTGACATGGCTGACCAGCTGGAGCATACAGCATACCATCGGAGAGGAGGGGAAAACAACCGCCAGGAACATGCAACAAAGGATCAACAAGGCGGGCCCCACATTAAGTGACTGCAGCTGTGACATCCCAGGCCTTCAACTCCAACTCCAAGTCTTCTTGTCTCTGCAAAGCCTCCTGGATGAATGGGTGAAGTCATGGCCGACTTGACTGAGGGATGTCAACGTCAACACGATCCGATCATTTTAAAGATTCCCATCCCTCAAACTCCAAGAAAACATGTTTGAAGTATGTTTTGAGATCTACAATGTAAGGAATGATCTAAATATATACATACATATATATATGTATCTTCAACAGATTTGGAGTGGAAAACTTACAATCGATTAAACACCAAAAAAAAAGGTAGAGAGCAACAGTTTCTTTCAAGCTGCCAGTATGTCATTGGAACATGATTCATGTCCATCTTGATCAAAGCTCAGCCCAGCAAAATATCAACTCAGGACATGGCAATATCGAATGCTATCCCTGCTTTTCGGCTCAGGCCTGCCATGCTCTTTTCGCACTTTTCAGGGCTTCACCACAGCGTTCCACTTCGCTGCTGGCTCTGCGTAATTCCTCTCCTGAAAGGTGGTAAGGTAGTCGCAAGCAAAGTCAACAAAATTACATGTCGCAAAAAACAGTTATCACATTCATTCTGGGGGTTCAGATGTAAAAAAAAACTCTATGAGGACAGAGGTAACAAAGAAACACATTTGCTCAGGATGTAGAATCATTAAAATTATATACATGTCACGAGAATCGCCATGTATGGATGAAAGGAAACATGGACTTTTGTTTGCAGCAATCAACTCGATACTAGGCTACTCTATGTATATGTAATCTTTTGGGGAGATGTGTCCCTGCCAGCAGTTCACCAGCCCAGCTCTTGAATGTAGTCAAGTTTCTCAACTGTAACTCCCGGTCATTCACAGTCATCACCTCCGATTTCCCAAGGTTTCGCGGTAAAAAAAGTTGGGCAGCTGAGCACGTACACCCTACACCCGTAATTACTAGCACCTTGGCACCTGCAATTAAAATATCACCTTTCATCCCATAGTCATTGTTCAGTGGGGACGAATCGAAAAACCCTGTGACGCGCCGGCTTTTATGATCTTGGCATATCATTATCAACATTATTCAATATCTACAACACAAAATCCATGGACACCAACTGACAAGCTATTATAGTACCTTACCTGTCTATATATTGCATTTTTTGAACTAACTGGGCCTTCCCTGCTGACATATACAATCATATAGCACATATCTATGTGCTTGATTTCTAGATGTTGCATCGACATGTCCCATTTTCATCATTTTCGCCCCTTCAAGCCTACAGCAGCGAAAAACGCTGCGATCAGCGACCCATGCTTGGCAAAGAGTGGGCCAGGAAATCCAAAACGATCATGAAATCCCAGTAGAACTGACTGTTAGAAGATATGATGAACGACACCATATCTTTTTATCATATGAAAAATCTAGAGACCTACAATGAAGTGATGAAGGTATGTAAATGTGTGTGTAACATCAAGAATTGAGAATCAACATATTTTGGGGAAACACTTGTTTTGTAAGTCTTCCAAATGGCCACACCCCCCCAAAAATACACAAAATTCACCAAGAGCACATTGTGGGCCAAATGTAATTTCAAATTCCATTGAGAAGACACAGCATTTCATCTGCATGAAAGCATTGCGATGCAAATCTTGTTATTCCTGTTCCTGTTTGTATCTGTTTGCTGAGTGCAACATGTGTTTTTCATTTTTTTCTGCACCTTCTTGTGGATGTTGGGCACTTGGCTGAGAAGGAAACGCATGGCCAGTGACCACAAAAAGCAGCAACGTGGTTGAACTGCTCTTAGATGCTACTTCCCAAAGACATCAGAGTCATCATAGATCAAGTCAATGCATTTAAAGCATGTTGGGCTCATGATTTGACTCCTGATCCTTAAGCACCATTGACTGTCTGTCTGTCCACCGTTTTCCAGCGTTTTTTACACTTCCAAAATCATTCGTCCCTGAGGTCCCTTACTCGTCAGCGCCGAGCCCTTCCAATGGTACCTCCGTGAATCTTCTTGTTGCGTGGTGCAATCGTGTCCTGAGCTGCCACGCACCAGGCACTGGTTTCTGGATTAGGTATCTGAAAGATAACATCTGAACATGAAAAGGATTTTCCTGGAATATCCTGAATCTTTTCCAGTACCTCTTTTTCAGGGGTTTCACCTTAGAGTTTTCAAATCTCAATTGATTCACTTGTTTTTGAGACTGCAAAGTAGAAATTCAAGAGACCTGAAGAATAAATAACACGTAACTTCACACGCAACTCTTGCATGCAAAAGTGACTCTTGGAGACACTTCAGGGGTAAACAACGAAGGTGCTATGCCTATCATGTTGAGCTCATTGGTAGCTCTCCATGCCAAGCTTCATAGTCCAATGGGCCGGGAGACTTGGCGGAGAAAATGTCCTTAAATCGCTTTCTTTGAGCCTCAGCAGGAAACAGTTTGATTGCTGTTTTGTTTTGCATTTTGGACAGTACTCTGAGTAGGTCTGTTCACTTCTTGTGGAACAAGATTGTAGACATCTCAAACTTCAATTGCACAAATGAACATTTATGGTGTTCAAAATCACAATCACAAGCTTCCTATGAATTTTTCACAAGTAAACCCAGGTAGTTTACCCCACACATTTCCCAACATTCCCACTGAAAACTCATTGGTTTTACTTCCTTTTGAAACCAGGAGCCGTGTTTTCATTGCCGCTGGGTGGATGGAGATAGTTCCTCAACTCATCAAAGTCGATCTTACCATCCTGCCACCGGACACTCCAAGTGCTGGATATAAGTCATGTTTGGGGGAGACAAGAGAAATGGACCGGAGGTTGATGTTTGGACAAGGGTTTTGGTTTTTTGGTTTGATAATTTTGGGCAACAAAAATTGGACAAATTGGTGGAAATACATGAAAAGACGGCACGATATACACGATTCAACCACTGCAGATTCTTCTATGGATGCAGCTTATCAATTCTAGTTGTGGTTCCAAACGCAGCCTCGTAAACAGCTGACAAATTCTAATGTCTAACCCTTGGAGAGGCTTACGAGTACCTGATTTTGATCGCAGGCATCGAAGATTTGCTTCGCTTCGATCACACCTGGGAGAGGTGGTTTGAACAAAAAGAAACGCAAATGTCACGAGGATTCTGAAAATGAACGTGACTTCATTTATAATACGTAATAATCTTGTTCCGAAATTAAACACTACTAAGAACAACCACAACAACAACAACAACAACAACTGCATTCTTGCTTGGACCCTGTGGAATTGCCCATCGGCTAGGATCTTCAAGAAAATAAACAGTCATCTTGGAGACATTTCATTTTTCCAACAAAGCATGACTTGTGATTGAAAGGTACCGCCAATCTGGAAGCTTAACATAATGATTTGCAAAATCAAAATCGCTTCCCAGGCAGTCTCCAATTTCAGGCTTCACATAACTTGAAAATGTGAGCTTTGATACTTTTGCCAAGGTGTCTAGTGGGGTTTGGTAGCAACCCCAAAGATGAATGTATATTAACATCCAACATCCAGCCGTACCAAACTCGCCCAGGGACTGATGGATGGATCCGACTTCTTAAGAAGAGTGAAAACTTCGTCCACGTTGAGGTTACCATCCTTGGATCAATGGTAAATTTGGTGTGTTTTTTTTGCCCCGTGGTTTTGGGATTCTTTTGGGTAATTTTTGGGTATATACCAATTAAGTAACAATGGACCCTTTCAGTGTCGGGCTTCCTTAAATGGAATCCAAAACACCAATGTATCTCTGCAGCTTCGTTTAGTTGTCTGAGTTGCCAAATTCTTCGTGCTATGGTGGTGATATCTGTTGATGGTTCTCAGACATCCCAAGGCCAACCACCGTTTGGATGTAAAAAAACCTTAGTAAATACTGGGAGAAACTATAGGCTATCAACTGGTGCAGGATTTCTGAACCATCAACAGTAGTTGTGGTTTTGTGGTGGCGAAACTCGGTTGTTCAAGAAGTACATGCGAAGCATTGCCGGAATTAACATGCCTACCGAGAGAACCACCTGGCTCGTCTGTTGGTGTGAAAATCTGAAAACATATATATATATATATAGTGAGATATGCATGAAGTAAGTATGAATGTGAAAATCTAGGAAAATCAATGACATTTCAACATCACTAGATTCTTCTACTTCAGATCTGTCAAGAGTGCAGTTCCGAAAATCTCCGAAACTGGGCGATAATAGCATCATATCATATCATATCATATCCACTTCCATGATTTTTTATGATTTTCTAGGTGGTGGTTTCAACCCATCTGAAAAATATAAGTCAAATTGGGAATCTTCCCCAAATAGGGATGAAAATAAAAAATCGTTGAAACCACCACCTAGATTTTGTGGAAGGGGTAGACCTTAACAATAAACTTCGATTTTCTGTGGAAATTCTCCCAGTCGACCCACCCTGGAGTTCGTCTGCTCCCAAGGAACCCGATCCACATCGCAGCTCGCAAAAGCTCGTTTCTCGTATGGAAGATCCTTGGGCGTGACATGAGATCAGCAGGATCTTTGAAGTTTGGAAGATGAAGATATGTTCTGATACTTGATATTGAAGTTATGTTAGGTTATTGTTTGATTCTTCTTTGCATCACGTGATATGAACAAATGATAACACATGTAACTGATCACATGTGAACAAATGATTCAGTTGACTGGACTGGATATCTGGAGAAACCGAATGCACCAAGCATGGTGTGGGGCTACAGGTGACAAAACACATAAAAACACATGGTGCATCTGCATCATTGATCAATACCAAAAAAAGAAACATAAGAAACACATTCTATCATTTTCTGGGGGCCTCTGACTGATATGTTCCACGTGTATCTGCTAGTGTCATCTCGACATCGTAATCCTATCTTTCACGGATCATGCTGCCAAGGAACAGGAAGATTCATGCGACCAGGCACGCCAAAATAGCTGCCACCCTTCACCTTGACAACTTGTAACAAGAAGGAAGGCCATCCAACCTTTTTGGATTGATCTTTTAACGGATCATATTCGATCCGTATAGGCCGAACCCTGTCTCACAAAAAAAACGTATCATGAAAGCGGGCCTTTTAAATAGGCCAATGAAATGTAGATTGGAAACTGTCCTGTTTGTTTTTTTTCCAACTTTTTAAGGGTTGCATGTTGCCGCAAGCTTGATTGTAGCTACTTTTAACTATACAGGCTAAATATACTATACTATAGTACCTTCAATCTGAGGTCTCAATCCATGCGAAAGTGCATCAATATTTTCATGGAACTCCCACGCCCTACGCGTAGAATCAAGGACCCTGAAATCAGGGAAGCACACATACACCTGAAACAGACACAAACATACTTGAACATGAAGTGCTTCCAGATTCCATCCCTGGAACGTCGAAAATTCTAGATTTAGAGACTTGTGATTGATTCTTCGGTTCACCCTCTATCATGCTCATGTCCTGAGTCAAATGCTCAATATGTCGATTCATGTTTAACATAATCTATCACGAGCTTATCATGATGTTGCCATGGCCTTGGACCTTGGATTTGGGTTTTTTCCCCCTCCCTGACGCAAGTCAATGGCCCCTGAAAATCGATGGTTGGAAAGTCTCCCGACAGGTGCCCCCGGGTTACCGGGTTGGCTGGGCCTTTACCTTAGTCTCATTGGCATAGGTGGCTGGGCCAGGCGATGGCTCCTCCGAGCCATCATAGCATAAGGCACGGCGAGCTGCGCCAATGGTAGCACGTGGTCCCTGTTTCTGGTGAGCCAAGACCTGATTCTTGCAACTGGTGTGGTGAGGTGTGTCAGGATATAGTCCACTTGTTAACTCTTTGGAAGTGGGGTATAGATGATATATTGTTATGTAAATATATATAAATATATATATTGTACAGTAAATACTTGTGTGGGGATATGTACCCTACATTACCCTACTGAAACTAAACTGAGCATGCATGTTAAGTGCAAACGACACATCCCAGTGGTGGAAGGATGATCTTGGTATTGATCGATTTTAAACGAGAAACAAGGAGTAAAATGCTGTGAATTGGCCCATGAGATGACATTAGTCTCGTTTCAAGTTTCAAGGAATCCAGCTGATCATCCAAGTGGTGGTTGGGCAGTGGTATTTTGGCTTCTCCGACCCATAGATATCCATGTATGCCCATGAGGAGCAGGGCCAGGGTCTGGATTCATATTTTTCAATATGCGGCGAACGGGATTTGAAGTGTTCATCCTGTTTTCTTCGGTGTTCTTTGAATCCATGCTGTCCGGATCTGCACAAGGTGTCAACATGTTGTCAAGAGCATGCAACTATGAACCCAAGATTGAAGATGCAAAGAAAGCGTTGGGTTTCAACTCCTGCACCCTGCGGCTGTAAATGATTTCAGGCATATGGTGTCAACACAGAATTACTCAGAAACATGGCTTCAAAAAACAAAAACATGTACCGAAACAATCAAACAAGCTGGAAAAGTGCCTGGCACAAAACAACTAGACATACTAAACATGAACATCACCACCAACAACAATCGCTCAAACACTTACACCCCCAAAAACTAACTTCATGAAACCCCTGAAAGGTTTCATTTTTGGTTAGGGGAAAAATCATCGTCCATCCACTATCCACCTGATTTTTGGGGTTCAAAGACCTCCTTTCCCAGAAAACCAACGACACCCTGAGTACTCGGGACCGAGAAGTTCTGCCCGTAGGCACCAGGTCCAGGGGATTCATCACGTGCATCACGGGCTTTGGGTGCTGAACCAAAGGTGGCGGAGTAGGTCTTCCTAAGGTCCCATGGGGGTTGGAGTCCCAGAGGTGGTTGTTGAAACCCACGGGTTTCAATGGTTTCATCGTTTTCTGGGGTTTTAAGGGTATAAAAAGGACCCACCAACTAACATCCAACACTCACAACGTCACATTGCTGGTGTCTTGCTGCCATACCTGCCATCCCAGGTGCTTGTGGAACGCACTTTGCGTATCGGTGCTGGTGTAGGCGCATGGACCCGGTGAGAATTGGTTGATGCCATGATCGGTCATTCTCCTGATTTTTGATGCTGGAATTCTACAGCTGTTGTCTGACGACGGTAGACGCTTGATATGGTGGAGGCCTAGACGCAGTTGAGCAACACAAACTATACAACTACCTTCATTTGAGATGAATCAACATTTCAACCATTGTAGGGTTTATAGGCCCTTAGGGATGTTTTGGGTATTTTTTTCCAAGCAAAAAAAGGACAAAACATATAGAAACAAATCCCATCACCACAGGCCTTTGAGCTGGGATGACAGCACGTGGAGCATTGCGCTTCCCAGCCAAATTCTTGTCGTTGCCCACCTGGGGAACAAATCAATCTGAACAGAACAGCAGGTTCTTTGTCCAATCAATACAAAGGAATGGTGGCTGTTTCTTTTGGGGCGGGCATTTTTTTTCATGTATAATCTGTGTGTGTATAGGCTGTATAACCAAACTTAGCTCCTTTGATTCACGCGTTTGGGAAGGTAAGTTAAACGTCCACTGAAATCAAGAAACCATTCATGTAAATCTGTTAAATGCAGATTGGAATGAATATGAAAAATCCATACAGTGGAATTACAGCAAATATTTGCTGGTTTTTGTCTAAATGTGATTTTATGAATATTTCTGTCCAAAAAATCATCCATGCCAAGTAGTTTCCACAACTCTCATTCCATATTAGGATGTTGTAAACCCATCTCATCCCAGCATTCGTTTGTCCATTCCTACCAAGGCACATAATCAGCAGGTCCCGGTTGTGAAAGTTGAAAGGCATTTCGAAGTTTCTTAGCTCGGTGATTCGTGAACCGTGAACGAACTTCATCAAGTTGGAGGGCGAACGGCGAACGTTTAAACGCCAGTTTTCCCAAAGGGTCACGGTGAAATCACCATCCCAAAAACAGGTTACAAAGAATGGCCAGGTATATATGAAATATGCAAAGCTTTCCAGATATATGATGGTAATTTGATGTAAAATGCTTGTTTTAGTAGCAGTGATGATTATGATGATGTAATTAAAATGCGATCAAACAACTGCAACGTAAACCTAAAATTGTCGTCTTGCCCGACATCCAATGAAACAACATCTGTTGCCCCGTTACAGTTGGAAAACCCGATTGGAACTACAGAGCAATACCTGACAACTAGAAGATATATAGATGATGAAACCATAGCAGTATATAATATACACATCATTAATCCTCCTCCTCATTCATCATCATCGTCATCATCTTTTCTAGACTTCGAAAATCCCAACTAGAAAGTCATACACCCCCGAAGTTTAACATGGCCCCTGAAAAACAGGTGGTTGGAGGACTACTTTCAAATTTCCTATTGGGTCCCGGTACCTTTTCAGGGGCGAGCTGTTAATCCGCCAATTTCCATCTCAATCATCTCGCCAAGTGACGCCAGGTGGAATGCTCAAAGGTAGAGCCTGGCGGGTGCAGGTACTCTGTGAGCTCGTTGAATCGAATATTCCCATCCTGCGTGACGCCAAAAATGACGTCTCCATGGGTCAAGCTTGAGGAAGGGAATGGTCACACTGGGACTTGGTGGGTGTTGTGTTGAGTTGTTTTTGGAAAAAGACATCATTATCTGGTTGGTGGTTTCAACCCATCTGAAAAATATTAGTCAAATTGGGAATCTTCCCCAAATAGGGATGAAAATAAAAATGTGTTTGACACCACCACCTAGTTATGATGCTTATGATGCTTGACTTTTGCTTTGGAAAAACGGTTCTTGACTGGAGGTTCCATGTACAGTTCACATGTATTCACATTGGAGGCAAGAATCACCTACTACAGCCAGAATCACCTACTACAGCCAGGGCAGAGCTACATGTACCACATTGTCCCTTAGCCAATGTTTGATGACCTGACAAAACACCCCGCCAATGCTACAGTATCAAAAGTTATATCCGAAATGGAACAAAATCGGATAGCTATGTACACTGACATAACGTAGGTATATACAAACATAAGCTATAATTTAGCAAACCCCGCAAAAAATGTCCCTCTAATCGGTTGCCAGTCCCCGTCGCGATCCAAGGCATTGAAAAGGGCTTGGACCTGTCCAAGTCATGTGAAAATCCCCTGTCTCCCTGGACCCAAATCTATGTCAATTGCTGTGCTGTAAAGACTTGAAAACGAAACAGCCGGCTGTTTGAAAGTTTGAGTTTATTCTGGTTGAATTCTAGTTTATTCAGCATATAGCTTGAATATGATTCAATAATCTGAACATATTTTTGGGAATTTGCAGGAAACATGCACACTTGTCGTTGCAGCTATGTGATACAAGGTGGTCGGTCCAAAGGAATTCATCGTCTCATCGGGCGGTTCTAATTTCCATGCAAATTTGAGTCCAATAGCCGTTGATCTTCACTGAGAACATCTGGGAACCATACGGAACCTTTGTTGGCAAAGTCAGCTAGGAACAAAATGGAACAAAATGCCTCTTCCATAGCATACATCTGCGGGGCAAAAAAAACTTATTAAGAATCCCCTCCCTTCTTCAGGTGGCCTCTGTGTCAGTGACGTTCGGGTCCCCCTTCTTCAGGAGCCTGCAAAGTTCCTGTGGCACCAGTAGAATAGTCATGATGTATATCTAAATGCCCTTAAATAGCTATGTAAATATTATATATATATATATATTATATAGCCAAAGTACTATCATGGTAACCTGGTAATGGATGGTAATGGCATGCAGTCACGCAATACTAAAAGTAGTTTCAATTCTGATGCAGTACTTTAGCAAACAACAAGGTGGTGATGGAAGGGAATGCAGGTCTTGTGGCACTTGTTTGTGTCCTTGAAGAGCCTTGGAAGCATACAAAGCCAGGATGGACATGGATGCACCACATTCTAGATCATTGTAAGGCATTCATGCACCAAAAAAATCAGCCCCAAGAATTCTCCAGAAATGACTTCCCAAACTCAAGTCCAAAAATGGTGAAGTGATAATCTATATTTGAAACTGATGCCATGTTATATGAGTAAACAAAAAAGTGGCCCCTCAACGACGCCGTGGCACGGACCTGGAAGTCCAACGTACCGTTCTTATTCAAGTCGTATTTGATGAACGACTGTTTTTCCTGTCGTTGAAAGTGGATAAGTCATGATGAATTCAGGACATCATGACTCCCAGAACTGATCTTATCATTGACTCATTTTGATTTAAAAACCTTTTAGTGTGAAAAAATGTCGGACATGTGTGCATTCCATATTGTGAAACGTTCCGCTCTCCCCTACATGAATATGTCTTGTATCCGTTTCAATATCATTGGCGCAATCGGAATCTGAAGGAATCTCGGTTATCACATCCCCTGTCCTGTGACAAAGTGAAAGATGCATCAGTTTGTTCCAGGCCCACCTGAAATTCGTGAGCACTGTAGTCATCCCACGAAGATATGAGAATAAAATCGTATGCAAAAGCCCCTTCATATAAATATAGTTTCAGGAAAAAAAACGCACAATCGATATCTTGACTTGAATATTAAAACATGCTTTACACCTATTTGCTTGATCTGATACCATTGCCATTATTGAATGCTATTGCCACTTTCACATGGCAATGCATTCGTGTGTTTTGAAGGCAACCTGGTTGCACTCCGGCATGCTTGCCTAACTACCAACCCCAAGTGCAAGTGCCTATAATCCTCAGTTGGTGTGGCTACAATTTCTTCCACCCAACTCTTGGGGCAGCAACTTCTCCAGACTGGGGAAACGCACCGTAATGTGACCAGTGCCAAAGTAGCTTCCACCCGGCACCTTGTTTCGGATAGGTATAGATTCACATTGGAATGGTTGAAAGACTTCACCCAGCATTTCCAAAACCCGTGGTTTTTTTTTGGTACTTGAAAAGTAGCACTGAAAAATGGGAAAAGGTCTATTGATCTGACTTTTCTGCATGTTTTTGTGTTCTGCAATCAGTTTTTGGAAGAATTGCTTCGACTTGCAAGTTGAAAATAAGAATTGACATGCCAACATCCATGTCAGAATTACCGTTCGATCACCATGTTGATATGGTAAATATCCCATTATTTTCATGGGTTTTAGCACCATCCAAACGGTGGTTGGCCTTGGGATTTAACTGTTTCCTGTCTGCCAATCGATGGGGCCCTGAGGCGCCAGGCCTTTTCCTTGACTGTGTTATTGTACGCCTGGTTGGCACGGTGGTAGACACTGCATCATTGAGGATCACCGGGTACAATGGGTATATAGATAGATGGATGATGGTCTAGAGTCTCTGGATATACACTAATTAGGAATTACATTCATAGATTGATTCAGGAGTACCTACACAGATCATATGCTGCCATTTTGTCACTACACAATGTCAACGTAGATTTGTGGTAAATCATAGCTATATCACGCGATGGAAATGATAATCTGACCCTAAAACGACCTGAGATTTCAGCGGAGGTTGGTAGCGTATCAAATACTATTTCCATGATCCCAAGCACGCCTCCACTACTTCAGAGTTCAGAATGATATACAACTTCCGCCACCAGGATTAAGCAATATTGAGAATGTGTAAGTTCTAAGAAATCCATATTTCACTGTTCATATGTCATTTCAACTAATTTCACTGTGATCTCAGCAACTCATTAAATATCCACGCTATTCCACGCCAAAAAAAAAAATGCTGCATAAGAAAAAGTAATATATACAGTCATTATACAATATTTGTCTGGTAAGTATACAAGTTTGTGCATGTGGCAAGGGCACCTTGCGTAATCCTTTATGCTTGCAGCCCTTTCCCGGGACCCCCACGGATCCCAAGTATTTCAATCCAAGTGACTCCGGGGCCAGGTGTTGGCAAAGGAGCTGCCATACGTGACAAATGTGCGCCCGGAATCTTGTTCTCCTTCCAAAGGTTCAATGGATTTCAATGGGGTTTGACTGGAAATCCACTGGTATCAAAACCCGAAAACACATGGCGGGCAGTTCAATAAAGAGTTTTGTTTCCACTACCCCCATTTGGGTAAATATTCTTAGGGACATTTGAAGCCAGGAAATGTTCCCGGCTTCCAAGTGTTCAAGTGGAACTGGGGAAGGTTCATGAAGCTTGATCCATCGTCCTCCCATTTCAAGGTGGGTGGGCTTGCTGTACTTCCAGTTGTTGAACGCCTCAGGCTGCATGTTTTCTTCGACTCGACTCATCTGACAAAAAAAATGGGGACTTTCGCGCATTCCAAAACGGATCAACATCAAAATAGAAGGGGGAACTTGACCCACAGATGGAAACCATGACTTGAACATGTCACCAGAATCCTCTTGATACCATCATGTTTCCAGAGTTGAAGGGTCTATGATTTCTAGGTGCATCACCAGTATGAATATAGTGTGGTGATAAGAAAATTGCATTTTGTTTTGCAAAACACGAAATCGAGGTCATACATGTTTCCACCACATGTCTTAACATTCATCTTTGAACAAACAACTGCATATAGGTACACTTTTTCTAGAAAATATCTATTCGTCACTCGTCTATTAATATAATTACTATAATTATTATTCTAGTTGGTTGTTTCAACCCGTTTGAAAAAACATTGGTCAAATTAGAAATGTTCCCCAAGTTTCGGGGTGAAAATAAGAAATATTTGAAACCACTTATTTGCTCCATGTCTACAAATGTGCATCTTCCAGTTTACCCAAAGAAACGTCCAGCCTGGCCAAGAGATTTGGAAGACTACCAGCCTTGGTGTTTCTTGATGCCCCGGGCTGAGGCGAAAGGCCTATGTTTCCAGTTCCCGGAAAAAACATGACCCTAGGAAGTTGGAAGGTAGAATAGAACTTTAGGTAAATTACCATGTGGTAAACTAACATAGTAATGGAACATCCCCATGTTTAATATGAGATACATCTTCAATCCGGGTCCATTTTCCGTTGCCATGTTAGTTTACTGGAGGATACCCTCCCTGAAACAAACATTTTCGCCCCTGAAATTGGATGGTTGGAAGGTTTCTTTTCAGGGTTCATGTTAATAGTTTCAGGGAGTGTAGACTTCATACATTCTGTATGGAGAGTGTCTTACGAGGTGTTGTAGACTCTCTATACGTTTCTATCATGATTGTAATGGTTAGCATAGTTGTATGGGTGGATGTTGAATGTTACATGAAAAAACATTGGAAAGTTTGGAAGTTTTTGAGACACATTACCAGGCCGAATAAAAAACATGCACCTCCGAATAGTAATATCCCAATCTACAAGATTTAAAACACATGTAAAGACTTTATCAACAACACCCAAGCAAATTCCACAGAGTCTGGCACTTCCATGAAAGCAAGTACTTGCACCTGCCAAAAGGAAAGGAGAATCCTTGAAGCACTAGCTTTTAAGAGATACATTCTCAGAAATTAACATTGCCCCTGGCAAGGGCGCCTCCCAATAAAAGAACCTCCGCTTCAGGTGCTACATGTATTTTTTCACACATGAAAGGTCCACACACTCCTCGTTTCCGGCCAAAGTACCCTCTTGGTCCGCACCATTGAGATGGCTCCTTCGGTCGTAGCGGCCTTTTTTGGTGCTTGAAAACTCTCAAAGACCTGCAGGCCGGTGGCAGTGGGATGATGTGACAATTTTGTGCGAATCCAAACGAAAAGTGAGATTTTGAAACTTCTCTCTAATGAAGTCTGTCTCAAACTTCTGGCCCGTAAAATCCATTGGTTTGGGGCCAAGTAATTGTATGAATAACATATACGTATGTGTAACATATGTAAATGCACAGTGTACAAACCCACACAATGCTACAGAAAACCAGCTGAATCTCACACCCTCCAAATTTCTGCCTTCTTTCGAGAAACGACTGGTTCCTTCTTCACAACCATGGTTTCACTTGGCACTTGAAGCACTTGAGGTGCTACAGGTGCCTGCGCCAGTGAAGCAAAAACAACTTGATAAAAAAAATATACAAAAAGGCACGGTTCAACATATCTGAATCATAATGTATCATCATGTATTTGCAAACATAGAAAGATACAAACGTAAAATTACAATCAACTTCACAAATATCATACTAACTCATATATACTCACGTGCACGTGTGTGAGGTATAGCATTGAAACCACAAGACTGCTTTTTTGCAAACACATGGAAACATTGCTGCATCCTCTGATATCCAGGACTCAATATGTAGAGTTGGGCCCAACTTTCACAAATCAATTTGCCCATCTAAGATCATCTCCCAAAGAAGGTGCGATATTTTAAACCAATCATACCTATGTCTTCGTCTTTGGCCCAAAAAAACAAACCTCCTCTCTCTCACTGTTCCCTCCCACGCTGGCATGGCCTTTACTGGTGTCACGGTCTCCGCAACTTCGGGTTTTGCCTTATTCAAATGGTGAAGGTGGATCAACCAAAATAAAACAAAAGGCAAACTGTATAAATATTCAACCTTGAATTGCAATAGGTGGCACATAGCCTTGAGTTATATATGGGTTATATGTATACCATATTATGTAGCCTTGAGTGGTAGTCGGATTTACATGTGCAGTGACAAGTAATTTCTTGAAGCTGAACTTTAGTTGTTTGATGTGAAAATTGTGGGATCATAATGATCATTACAAAATAAATTTGACAAATTTGACAAACAACATTACTAGATATTCAAAGGAAAACATTAAAACATATTGAAACCGAAGAGATGTGAGAGCTGCTAGTTGGTGAAAGGGAACGCCTGTGTCTGGAAAAAACACTTGACATTAAATCATTGAAGCTTGGAAAAAAAATGGAACAAAAACGAGTGGGAACCTGAATTATCAACACAGAATTACACTATGAATTGTTACCACATGTTACCACCACACTAGAAATTCCTTCCAAGAAGTATGGCAAAGAAATGACCACCGGGCAGTGGATTCGTTTGGATGACACTGATTTCACCTTTACATCTTTGATCATTGCAACTCTAAGCTAAAGAGATCCACATCATCTTTCCATTTTGAACCGGATTACTCCGGAGTTCGAGGGTTTGGCGCATGACTCTTACAATGGGTGCATCAAGGTGCTGCAACCCAAGAGACTCCTAATCAATTCCCAAATGCTCCAATGGGACTGGTGAGTATTTACCTACATTTACCTACCCCCCAAAAAAAACTACCCAGTTTTTGTAGGTAAATAGACCATACATTCCCATTTTTCGCATCTGGGATTGCCATCAAAACTCCTGGGAAGACCCTGGCTGGTGGTATTGGAGCCGGAGGGGTCGCCGGTTTCTCTTCCTCGATCTCCATGTTCATGAACTCCTTACAGCACCTCACAAACCTCGAGAGATATTTTGATGAGGTCAAGTGACAGGTGGAAGGGTTGTTTAAAACATACCGGAGGGGAGCTGTAACATGGGTTACCTGTTACCTGATGATATGTCGGAATGTCACTATTTCTGGTAAATAATCTCGTTTTTTTTGGGAGGTGTGGTAGTTAACCGATGTGACTCACGCTAGAATAGTCAAGCTTCAATGGTACAAAATAAACCAAAAGCTGGAGTTATCTTTTCTCAGTTACCCTGCTGGGAAGTAAGATATCAATCTTAAAGGTAGCTGGGAAGATGATGTGACCCTTTTCCATAGGTGGGATGGGTTAAACTGGTTTCCTGGAGAGTATCCAGCGCCTGGACCCTCACCAAACCAACCGTTGAAATCTTGGGACACCCGGACGCGGCGAAGCTCACCTACATGGATCGAAAAAGGTGTCAAAAGTGAAGGAGTGAGTCACAACCCAGGAATCTTAAGCACCCAAAAATGGTGGTCGGAAGACTATATACTTTCCTGTTGTGCTTTCTATATTTTTCAGGGGCGGCGAACTGTTAAACTTCAGGGAAGGTATCCAAAAGATTTGCCCTCACCTGGAAAATTGACATTTTGAATCCAAATGCTATGGAGGTTTGGATGGAAGATGATGTTCCTTTTTCATGTCGAGGGGGAAAATTTTGAGGTTCCAGCGGTTAAGTTTCCGGGGTACATTTGGCGGCAAACTTTTGATAAACATACAATATCATACAAACATATGACTATGACATACTGTGACTCAGAAACGACTATGACTAAAAGAATACCAAAACCTTGGAACAAACTGAGAGTTGAAAAAGAGGCATGGTCCGGTGTGTGTCACGATGGCTTCAAGTTCCGAGTCAACTGCAACCACCACGGGAAAGACATGAGAAATCCACCTGAGATGGTTGAAACGACCTTGTCATACAATGTGCTGCTAAGCTGCGAGACACTGTTACAACCACCCCAAATCGGTGCAGAATTTCTTCCCATAACAGGATCACATTGGAGCAACCCCACAAGTGTCACAAGTGATCCCTCATCACCTCCGGCCCCTGCCTTTGCGGTGTCCGGATCGGCAACCTCGTCGAAAATGGGTTGTGCCTGATCCATGGGCTGGGCAGGGCATGGAACCAATGAGTGAATCTTAGATATTTGGTGCTGGTGATCATTAAGGTAAAAACCCTTGACACATTTAAAGAGACATGATGGATCAAAATGTTTGATGCTAAAGGAAAAAGAATGTAGCCTAATGTAGCAGTTTTGGCCGCTGGCCCTTAACAAAGCAGCCACGTCAGTTTGCCACACTTCATATCAATCATCGATGGGAAAAATCCATGTCCTTGCCGTATCGCCGCACAGGCCTTCTTTCGAGACATGTCGCAGTCATCTTCCGAGATCCAGCAGTAGAACTCTTCCTTAAGCAGACTGCAGGTATCTACAGGTTAACAGGGTGGCAATTTACACCAAATGTTCCATCACTCTGTAGGTGCTTTGGTTTCAATTCTATATATCTTCACGGTTCTTAGCTTTTTGCATACTGTGTATTTGGGCATTTTTCTTATACACATATGAAGTATATACTTTCAGTAAAATCCCTTTTTTGGAGGATCATAATCTTCAGGATTCCAAACCAAGTCATGAGTCGTGAGGCTGCTTTATGTTGGTCAGGCCAATGGAAAACTCATGGCAAACCATACAATAGTAGCTTGTTAGAGGTTTTCATCCGCTGTACTTTCTGAATCCTTTTGTTGGCTATATGCCTGGTATTGCCTGGTAATTTTGGAGCATCTAAACCTTACCTCCTTAGTTCCGTCAATATCATTTGCTGCCGTCACAATGGTTGGTTTGTCCGTGTCCAACTAGCAGTGGAAAGTGAAAACAACTAAGCATGAACAATGGGATTATAGGATTATGATACACCCACCCTGTAACTATTACCCTGCCGGGACCTAACATATCCCACCTGGGAAAAGGAAAATCATCATTGCTTTGGTGGGGGTTATGTGATTTTCCCAGGCGGGAACCCTTCACCTACACCTCCGAAGATGAACATAGAATTTGAAAATGATGGTTTGGAAGATGTTTATTTCCTTTTCCATCCGTGTATTCTCAGTTCCATATTGAATATATGTATATAATATATATATATATATATATAATATATATATTTTTTTTCCCGGGTGTATCCGCAGCTTAAAAACCAACATCATCCTGCACCAAAAAAATGGGCTTCACTGGGGTCAGCAACGAAATCCAGCACTCCGTCCCGATCCATGTCCAACAACCTACCGAAAAAGGAGATAGGTCGTAGCAATGTGAAAATCAATGGGTTCATTGGTAGAATTTATCAAGGACTTCACTTTAGACCCAATTTTTGTTGGGGGGGTGATGGGGATAAAAGGTAAAGTCAAATGGTTCCAGTAATTAGGTGGTCTGGATTGCTGGGTTCGCGTCAACTTAGGTATAGAGTATAGATTCTCATGAAATAATCCCGGTTTAGACCTAGCATAGTAAACCACTAACCTTAACCACCAATTCGTCATGGATTCGAAAAGAGGAATTTGATGGAATTAGAATTTTTCAGCACACACCATATTCTGGAACATGTCAGGTCATATTGGAAAGCCTTCCCCAAATCGACCCCCCATTACATAACCAAAAGTATATAGGTCCAATGAATCTAATACTGTACATATCATGTTGCAACTCATGATGCACATGAACGCCATAGTGCATACATGATTTTTATAGCTTCTCTTCCCAACACATTGGAGAAATCCAGTAATATGATCCTGTGATGAATTCAAATTACCCTCCTGGGAACTAATATATCCCCTGAAACGTCCATTTTGAAGTGATTTTCCTTTTCCCCAGGTGGGATATGTTAATTTCCTGGAGGGTATAACATGTTTTCCCCCCAAAGTGTTAACAGCAAAAACCCCTGAAAACATGGGTGGGTTGGACTTTCCGAATCGGCCTGAAGCGCTCCCTCATCGCCTTGGAGAACGAATGAAACGACCCATCGCTCCCGGATCGTTTTGTAAATAAAGATCACATAAATATATGATGATAAAATAAAACACATACGCCCCGAAAGTTTAACATAGAACCTGAACATGATGGTTTTCAAAAGGGATCTCCTTTTCCAGGGGGCCATTTTCAGGTTCCATGTTAAACTTCAGGGGTGTACCAAAACCCAACACATTTGAGAACTTGAAATGTGGTGATATTTGAATCTTCCTGTTTTTCTTTCAAGAATGGCTTGAATTATTCGCAAACACGCACACAGAAAACACTGGCAAGAGCCAAGGGGCCAAGAGGTAAATACAAACACCTACTAACATCTGTTTTCCGAACCCTTGAGGAGGTTCATGTTTTGGGACATCTCCAAATGAACAATAGAACCCTTAAAAATATTACAAGGCATACAAAAGGGATCAAAAGGCCAAATATATCAGAGGCAAATCAGCCTGAGGGTCATGAAATCACTTCATGAGGTGCTCCTGAAAAGGTATTGTTTTTTTCACGGGATAATTGCATTCGGAGTTTGGAAGGCCACTAAAAACATATCATAGACTGTACTGTTGGCTCTTGACCGCAAAAATTCAGCTCATGCCAATGGTTCAGAAGGTTTTGGGCTACCCCTTCTTAAGTTGGATTTGATTTAAGTCAGACCTTCCCTGAGCAAAGGTTCACCTGTTCAAATGGTGAAGCAACTGTTTTGTGCCACCAAAGTTGCGCTTTCAGACATTGTGATCGACATCTTAGGCGGTAGGACTGAATCGAGTGATGCAGGACGATGAGTCGTGACAAATGGGTGAGGTATTTGGAGATCATGGGTGAAATGTCATTGTCCGACCTACGAAACCGCTGGTGGGCAAACAAAAAACAACCACAGTAGAACCATGCCAAACAACAAAGCGAAAAGGAACATGTCAGAATCGCCCGGTTCGGAACTTTCAAGAAGTGTGTTGCATGTATCTTATAAACGAAATAGATACATTAAATGCATTTAGATACAAACATCATCAAGGGCCATCCATTAATATTTGACATCCTCAAACATCCACCCCTACCTGTGAAAAAATACCCTGCTGTTTTTTTGGTTGGGCCCGTGCCTCGAAGCAATGAAACACCTGACTTCCCGGGCGAGACCTCAATCTCCCGCCTTTTGTGGCCCAAACAATCCCTGCTTCAGGCTGCGGGCCAAAGGCTGCGGTAGTCGGTTCACAACTCGTCTCCAACGAAAATGGTATAAATTATCCATAACTGTCCTAAGTTTATACATTACACCCCCGAAAACTAACATGGAACCCAAAAACTGGTGGTTTGTAGATATGTCTCCTTTTCCAAGGGTGTATTTTCAGGTTCTATGTTAGTTTTCGGGGGGGTAAGGTCATAAAAGGGGAGGATTCCATAAACAACATCCCACAAGAAGAGTATCAAAATTCCCACCATGGTGAGCACACAACGGTATCTCCTTCCTAAGTAAACCGCTGGTAAAATAATTGGAATGAGGTTGAGATAGTTTGAGGCACACATAATATGAGCTCTAAACTCTAAACCAATGTCAGCTGAGATTTTGCTGTTATGGTTGCTGGCCAGGCTGCTGGAGATTTGAATACATCGAGAAGGTACATATCACTGGCCGCAGGCCGACAACGGGATCACTGCTTGTTCTTTCAACACCATACAAGTGCACATCCTGCCCACAAACCAAGTTTTAATCTGGTGACGGTCATCTTATTACCCTTGTTGATCTTTTTGATTGTGAAACAAACGGCCACATATCACATCATCTTTCCAAAGGTCTTTCAAATATATATAGATATATATATATGTTACGAACATAAATGAATATATATATATATATAAGTATAAACATATAATAATATATAGTATAAATAATGTATGAAATTTATGGGCATGCCATCATCATACACAATCACGTGGAAGAAGGGCCAAAATTATGTCTCAGTCTTAAGTCTTAAGTATCTTCATTGCAATTTATGCCGGACCGAAGACCCTCCCAATCACAAAAAAAAACAACAAGTTGAATTTTCAGGTATCAACGTTCAGTCCAAAAATGAAGGTTCGCGGTAAACAAGAGCAACAAGAATAGACACCTCCCATCGTCCCGCAAAAAACATCTCCAAGAACAGCATGTCACCTGAAACAACACGTTTTTTCTACAAACTTTCCAGGTCCCTTGGCGCCAGCTGCATGCAAGTTCTTGGCACTTTCCGTGTTTCACGGCGTGCTCCGTATGCTTAGAGGCTTCAAGACCTTCACGACAAGCCTGAGACAAGGAAGACGTTGCTAGGCAAATTTGAATGTTGTGATAGGCACTGGGAAGGTAATAGAAAAGGCACAGTTGAATTAGGTAGTTCTGTTGAGTCCACTATATAATTCAGAGTTTTTTAACCACAAGGCAGTTGTACAGACCAAAAAGATGGAACAATGCAACATCAGGGTCAGCATTCTAAAAGAATTATATACAGCAGTTGAATGTCATGTACTAGCTAGAGGCAACATACGCAGCAAAACAACCGCGAAACAGTTCGCAAATGAGATCACAAAACAGCTTCTGGAGAAGCTTGAATAAAATTTCCATTAGCATTTCAAGACTATATGTTAGTGAATTTTAAAAGGCGTCTCAAGTTCCTTGGGATTGCTGAATGATGGCAGGAACGGCAAAGTAAACACTACTGATACTGAGCACAGCCATACTCAAAAATGTCACTAATTGCAATATACTATTGCAACTACTCAAACGGTTTACACATCACCATGCAGCATGTGCCGCCACTTTTGAAAACGTAGAACCATTCCAATAAACGAAATGTCAAAACTTGAAACTCCGTTAAACTTCGGATCGCACCAAGGTGAGGCCAAAATGCTGCACCAACAATCCGTCCAACTCAGGCGACCAAGAAACGAAAGGAGGCGCTCCGTCGTATTGTCCGCGGTGGTGTTTTCATCCGGATTGAAGTCTGCACGTGGCTTTGAGCAGAGATTGTGGAAGTTGAGGTTGAAGAAAATGATTGGATCAATCAAGGGAAGGTGGTAAAGACTGCAATTCAGGATGCTGGGATATGGCAATGCTACGCAATTCGGATATTCAAAGATATCCATCCATGTCTCTGTGTAATCAAAAGCCGATTTTTCAAACATGATCTGCCAAGCGCACTTGTTTTGCTGGCCTCTCAGGCGCTGCGAAAAATGCGGATTAAGTATACTTTATTCTGAAATTGTTGCGTAGAAAGCACATGCCTTGAACAAGACTGACTACTGCAACCACAATACATGAATATGTATGCATAGAGAAGGAGAGACAACTAGTCTTATGACTATGTATAATATACATACATTGAAAAATCCATCTCATGCATCAAATAATGCAGAAGTATGAGAGAACATGATTGAATGACATTGAATGTGATTGAATTGCAATATAATTAGGTTTGAGTGCTGCTTGCCCGGAAGCATGGATTAATGCAAGTTTGTCCTGTACGAACATCGACAACCTAACCATGGCGAATGAATCATCAATCAGCAACAAGTCCTTGAACGACAACTCCCCTTTTCAATTATGCCAGATTCCCCCAAAAAACACCATCGTTCAAACAAGTTCAAAACAACGCATCCAGTTTCTCAAAACTACAGAAACATTATCAAAAGTTTGGGGGGCATGATGGATATATGTCCAACAAAAAAATCAGCCTGCCCAAGGGCTCTCATCATCATCGCCACTCTTGTTCGTCAAGAAAAGGGCAACTAGAATGGAGCATAGGATTGACCTCAAGGTGTCGTGATGAACCATGGAATCTCTGAAAGGCTGCCTATTCTGGAGGGATTTTTGAAGACCCTTGTGGTACACCTTACGGATCGGTCCCTTCCACCACCAACCACCAGCATGTCAAGTAAAATCTTGAAGACTTCAATCATTTCAATGATATCATGATGGATCATGGCTCCTTGCGATTCATGGAGCATCATGGAACCCCCAGCAATTTGCATTCCATGAATCACTTTACGAGGATCAACATGAAATGACGGATCCCGTGTGACAGTGACACAAACCTGACTATAGCCTAAGCCCCTAAGCTGCATTGGCTTCACCATGATGTTCACAGTAAATGAAATCCCTCCATTTTTCACCGCTTGTGATAACTCGACTTGACCCAAATCTCTCGTGCTCGAAAGAGCTGCTCCAACAATAACAGTCGAGCCAATCGATGTGGCAAAGTCATCTGGCTTAAGGAAATATACACAATCTCTGTGGGATGTTGGAAGTGGATCTGTGGCAACCCTTCAGCACCTCCAATCACAAACACCACTGAAGCTCCGTCTGAATGCGTCTTCCCCACGAGTCTTTGTCGCAGCGTCTCGGCAAAGTCTTCGCTGTTCATCTGCTGCCCGGTCCGGTCCAAGACCCAAACGTCACCGGCCAAACGCTCTGCAGCACTGACGAGGGCATCCGCTGTGGGGTGAAAAATCGTCCGGGCCAACACCGGTGGCTTGCCCCGAGCCAGTCTCCTCTCATATTCAGAGGCAGCCAATGTCTCCCATCCTCTGTCCCTCGTTCGACCCACTGTGTGCACCAAGACTCGCGTCAAGGAATGGCACATCACATCGTCTTGGGAATCATCGGATCATGGTTTGCGTTCTAATAGTAGCATCTACTTTGCACATGTTGAACAACCATTGGCCGTTGTATCATCATTCTTAGTCTTATTGCCTACATTGGAGTCGATAGAGTCGACAAAACAACCCAAGTATCGCTGCCATTAAAAATGGGATAGTCTCATGGATCACGAATTGCACACCATATATAATATAATATAATATAATATAATATTATATTATATTATATATTATATTTTTTGACACACTTTTGCAGAACCTGGATTAATCTCTGTATTTGATGTGCCCAAGGTACCAATGCTGTGGACCTTTTGGCTGCGAAACAGGCTTCCTGGAATCACCGAACCCTGCAGGCCAACAAGTCTGTAATCCACTGCAAGGAATGCTTAAACTACACCCCTGAAATGTAACATAGCCCCTAAAAATAGGCAATCCCAAAAGGAAACTCATCTTGCAAACATCATTTTTCAGGTGCTATGTTAAATTTCGGGGGTGTAGTTTCCTTGGTAGTAACAAGCAAAGTTACAGAGGAGAAAATCAAACACAGAAATGCAAAACAGTAGAGATTCTTTCTCCAAGAACCCAGGATCCACACCAGCCACACCCCCAAAAGCTAAGATGGCCCCTGAAAATGCTATCTAGGAGTCTAGAAACTCCTTTAATTACAAACCATGAATTTGGGGCTCCATCTTAGCTTTCTGGATGTAGATGGCAATAAGTTGGGGGTAAAGTATCAAATTAGCATAAATTGAACACATAAATCCACAACCCATCATCATTCTGACAGCGAATCATCAACCTTTATCACCCTATGCTCAAAAAATATCTTCAGTTTTCAAACGTATTTGCGAGAAGTGACGCACAGGTACACCAGCAAATTGCCACGTATTCAATCCAACGCTTCACCTGACAAAGTTAGACAGGAAGGAGTGGCTCTCCGAAATGCCTCATGATTTCGCTGCGGAATTGGATCAAAGTTCACCTAGACTTCATTAGATTTCCCTGAAAGGAGGGGATACAAAATGAGATACCCGGTACCTCTTCGCTACTGTTTGTTCTGTCACGTGTCGTTTGTATCATTCACCAAAATCTGCTTTAAGATGTTTGCCCTTGGGAAACATGGTCATTTCTTATCGGAGGAGGCATGGTCGGGAAAAGGGGTATCTCTTAGCCCGGAAGATTTCTTTGCCAAAAATACCCTTTATACATCTTTGCCATTTCTTTTGGGACGAAGGATCCCCCAAAAATGCACAGCGACTCTCTATGACTCCATGTTGTTTTAGATGAACCTCTGAGGCCTAGTGACCTAGCTCCCTTAAATCGTGTTTATCTTGGCACGTCTTTGCAACACCTTTGACAAACAAATCACATCAGTCCATCATGTCATGACGCGCATGGAAAGGGCCACTTACCACTGGCGGATTCCTGCACGTCCATTTCAAGCACCTGTGATGCCTATCAAGTGGAATCTGTTTGTTTCGTCAACGTACCAAAAAGATGATAAATAAACACTTATAAGTTAAACTGCAAATATCCAAATATATATATATATGTATATATATATATATGCGTTAAGTTATGTATATTGTAGATGTTCAAGTAAGTCTTGATTTATGATAAATATCTATCTTCATGATTCATATTATATATATTCAAATTGAAATCTCACTTGGAGTCACTGGCATGCATAAGAAACCCAAACAGGACATCTGTAGCATCTGTGATGCCCATAATACCATATATGAATTGATCCCATTTGATCCCTCCATCCCTCCACCATCCCACGGCCCATACCTTGACACATGTAATAGCCGCATCTGCGGGCACCACCAGGAGCAACAGGCAAAACAGGAGCCAATGCTTTTGAAGCCTCGCATGGCGTTGGACTTTTCCCCAGAAATGAACGAGGTTAGCCAAAACACTAAGACATAAAGGCTAAAAAACTCAATTCAAAGATTGTTACAAAAGCAACACACACACATGGCATAGGACTGCTGTACTGCTTTTGATGTTTTTGACTCAAACATTGCAATTAGAGCTTTTCATATAAACAATCTCTCCTGAGGAGGAAAAATTGACAGAAACTGAGATGCACACATGACCATCGAAACTACAGGCCGCACACCGGTGACCTGCCAGCTGCTTTCAGACCCAAACTCTGACTGCAAAGAATGTTGACCCTCCCACCTCGTGTCACTGGTAGCAACGCATGGCATCTTCTCTACTCATCTTGAGCCAGGTGCATGCAGGCCGAGCAATCTTTGAGAAATTGACATAACATAAATACCATGTCATTAAAATGTATCAAAATATCATAAACAACCGGGTAAATTGTTGGAGCTACTGGCTAGAGATAGATATTTTTCCTGCAAAACAACCGCCAGTTCCTTCTGTTCGTGCTCCAAGTGCTGCTTCACAACTTGAGAGCAACAAACGAGTCGTCAAAGTTGACCTGAGAAGAAAAAAATAAAGCAACCGTTTCTGGAGGCTTCATGTAATCTGTACAATTCTCAGGGCCAGCCGAGGGCTTTAAAGAGGTGCCAACTTATGCTACAATGTGTCGAGCACATCCTCGGGAATAGATCAAGGCTTCTTTGCGTGGTGCAAGTGATTTCTGGTAGAACAGTTCTGTTCAAACTGCCAGTGGCTTTGTGTCTATGCAGCTAATTGGGCCATAGCCACCACCGCTGCTCCAAAGATGCTGCAAGCTGCAGCTGCATCGGTCATTGGAAGATCATCACCGACGCTGGTGGTCATGGTGGTGGTCATGGTAGCTGTCATGGTGGATGTCACAGTCGCATTGCCAGAAGCAATGCTGAAGTCTGCCAGCTGGCGGTGTGAATGCAACCAATTGCTTGGCTGAGCGATTTCTTCCTGAAGTGCTTCCTTACTTCCATGGGTGGGTCCAGCATATTCAGCTGTCTCCATGGAATTCAACAAGACCATACTCACATCTTGCAGTTTACGCGACATCTTGGAAGCATCCAAATTGATGCTGCACAGCACTGTTGGCGACTGAGGATTTCCCTTGAAGGCACTAAGGGCCACAGGTGCCAGAAAGGATGTCGTGTCTGTTTGGAAGTCTGCCTTCTTCAAAATAGATCCCCTCTTGGCATCACTAACATGTGCCTTGGCAACAGCCCAATGCTGAACAGTAAAGTCACTGTCAGGAGATCCTTCGGTCACATAAATGTTCTCCCCTGCTGCATCCTCTAGAAGCACAAGGGCAAAATCATCCTCATTGCCGTAGATCCCAACGAAGGCACAGTCCCCAGGAGCTAGTGTTCCATCCACACTGATGAAGCTCCAAATGAGCAACAACAACTTCATCATGGGAATTGCGGGCGAAGAATCAAAAAGGATTGGTGTGCACGAAAGCCTTGACACTTGACCCCCCAAATGGCCACGGGTGATATATATATATATATATATTATTTAAAACATATAGCGCATACATAAAATCAAGGATTACTGGCATAATGTTCAATCGATTTATAATTTCAGTTTCAAAACTTCAAACAGTTCGCAATTTCTAGTGACTGTCATGGCAACAGCAGCAAGAACAGTGGCCACCCGTTTTTGTTCGGCCACGCGCCAACGTTTTTGTAAGGTCCACGTTCCCATCGAGGACTCGCACTGCCAAGCATGAGGGTCCGTTTCGACCTGAGCACAGCTCCCGGAGTCATTGGTGGCTAAGGTTGATGGTTTACGATCTGAATTTTGTGAAGGAAATACTGTAGAATGGGCAAAGGTGCCTACAATACCACCAACCTTAACCACCAAACAACCATCACTTGAGAATTTTTCGTGTCAGGAAATAGCTCAAAAAGAAAACAACTGTTTGGGATGAGATATGAGAACTCCTCCCAGCAAACAAAACTTGTAAAGAAAAGGTGACATGCGTAGCATCTATGAAATGAGCATGATTCCATCTCAATATTTGCAGGGAACTTAATATTTCCAAATGACAAATATATGACAAATCTATACAAGTCCCCTTTGACTGATACCAACCCCTCTTCCAGCTTCTATGTGAGGTTTCATTGTCGCCATGCATTGTGTTTTGGGAACCTTCATTCAGTGCTGTCTCTCCCACCAATGGCTTTCAGGTTGCAAATGTAACGGAGAAACAGTAGCAATAACATCAATAACTGGCAACAGCTAGCCGTTCCCCCAAAACATAGCATGCCATGCCATGTGTGTTCAAAAAAAACATTGACTCCACCCGAATATCAAATATTACGTTTTCAATTTTATGATCAATACGTAGTGACGTAGTGTAGAGTATGTACTGGATGCAATCCCAAATGCTCAATGTATGGTGTATTTACCCACATTTACCCCCAAAACTACCCAAATGTAGGTAAATACAGTATTTTAGCTATCTCATTCTATGTGCTACGGCTGGCTGCATTGTATACAATCTGTTTCTGATTGTTTTTGATGCCTTTGCCTAGTCCCGCTGCCACAAGTACCTCCTTCAGCCACTTCAGTTTTCGCAAGCCTCCCCTCAACAATAATGCTTCAGAAAATGGGCTTGAATTAACACCGCTCACTTTTCATCACTTTTCCGTTTTCCCTAAGGGAATGATCTCCCACAACTTTTTTCGCCAAGGCACCAACATACCATCTCCCAAATGCGGCCGCAGGCGCAAATCTTCGTCCTGGCCCTTGATGCCCTTGAGACATGGAAAAACCTTGGCTGAGCTAAGGCAAACCATGGATTGCTAAAAATGGAGATTGGTTTGGTTGAAAACTCATCGGGGACTCAGAATCTACCTACCCTAAGAATGATTGGACCTCCAATGAGGAGTTTGAACCTGAATAGAAAGGGTCCCGGTCTTCAAAATACTCTCACTTCTGAGGGGTCAAAATTCTTTCCAACATGAACTATAGTGAACTAAACAAATTTGAGGGGGAGAAAGGGAAAACAACAAACCGCATATACCGAACTCCAAATCAACACTGTCAGTTTTAAAGCTGTTCATATAAAAGTCCATGGGTCAACGATGGTCAACGGAGATTCTATTTGACATGCTCTGAACCCGCTTCAGCAACAACTGTTGTTCTTGCAGCAAACACTTCGCACCAACATGAATCGTTGAAAGATCTGAATGCTTCTTTTAAATTCCAAGAAGCAATCTCACCAGGTGGTGTCAGCCATACCACCAGTTTCATGCCACTGTCTTGGCGCTGCACAATCCTCCCCGGTGCTTCCCAAAGCAGGGCTGCCGGCACCGGTGTCATGCCAGCTGCTACCGCCACCGTGGCGGTGGCCAAACGGTCTTCAATTCCCATGGTGGTCAGGAGATGCAGCGGCAACCTTGAATCCAAACCAGGCTTGCTTGACAGAAAGTCTCCAATTGTCAGATCTGCCTACTAACTACATGCTTAGACTATCTTAGACTACAACATTTGGAAGTTGGTGGCAACTCTCTCGAATTTAAAAATCCATATTAGTTTATTGTTGCCCCTTCTGCAAACTCTTCACTAACGTTGCGCAATTTGTTTTACATTCTGCATAGATTTCAAACAAATCATTGCCTCCAAGAAGTTGAGCATGTTTGTGTGCATGTATATGAAAAAACATTGCCCATATTTACAGTAAATCAAATCTTGTTGCTCTAAGGCCATTCCCAGCTCCATTCATTTTCATTTCCCCCTCCCCATATCACTGGTGAGCACTGGTCGAAGTATGAAATCCCAGCAACGGCACCGCGCAGGCGACTTTCTTCGCTTGTGGCTGTTGCATTCGTAGCGCCAAAGCCAGGAGCTGCTGACGCTCCTCGAAAAATGCTGTTGATAGAGTTGATAGACAAAATCCACCACCAAGGATGATGATTATCCCATTATCTATAGGGTTTCAACATGTTTCAACCATCCCAGGTGGTTGTTTCGGATTTCTTCCATCAACAGTACCACTGAGGAAAGCAAGCTGAGCTCCGGAGTGCCAATCTCCACAAAAAAAACATCGAAGGTGACAATCAAATAAGGTTCCCAGATGCTCAATGTGTGGCCTATTTACCTACATTTGGGTAGTTTTGGGGGTAAATGTAGGTAAATACACCATACATTGAGCATCTGGGGTTGCCTTCTTTATGTTAGAAAGAGTTGAATGGGAATGATTCTCCATGTTCAAAACACACAGGCAACCATCGCAATTGAGACGCCCAAAAATGATTTATACATGCAATGTCCACAAATGTCAACAAATAATTCATAATAATTCAATTAAGAAGCTAGAAATCATATAGTCATCAAATGAGTATGTAATAATAAAGAGAATTTTTCAAAGAATACATGACATCATACTTGTAGTGCACAATGCAAAAAATCCGGAAAAAGATCTCACATGAAAAACCAACAGTTGCCAGCCATCGCCCGAGCCTGCTGTTTAAAGATCTCGTGAAGGTAGATCACTTTGTATCCTTCACCTCGGAAACCCATCACAACAACAGATGCAACAGTTTTTTGAGCATCATTGATGTGCCGTTGTGAACTCACATGGTTTAGGAATTTACCAGCATCTTCCAAAGGGTGCTGTTTGATTCTAAAGGATGGTGTATGGGCACCCCTTATCATCCATTCAGCACCCTTTGGAACATCCAGGTAGGTAATCTTCCGATCTAATAGTAAGGTATTGCATCAATGACGCATGATGTTTTTCACATCTTTCACGCCATTGGAATATATTGGAATTACATGGCACCATGGAAATTTCTGCGACCACCCTCAATTTCAGCCTTTTTGGCCACAGTTGCCGCGGCAGGTGGATACGGTTGGATAGGTGAAACATGGATGAAACTGCCTGCAAAAATCGGCAAAACTGGTGAGACATTCCCTGGAAGTCCAAAGACCATCAACAAAAATAGATTTTCACCAAAGACTACAAAATAGCAGTAGGGAATTTGAATCATCCAAAAATTTTGACTGTTATCTTAATATAGTTTTGGACTTCGAGTGCATTTCGCAACCACAGGATATCACCCCGGGGTTTGATGCGTTTGATGTGTACTGTGCACGGCATTTTGGGCTTACAAGCCCAGAAGAATTTGGCAGGCCTGCTCAAATGGAAAAAGATTCATCGTCAGAGTCCACTGGGCCCAAGTCAGGCACATTCATCAACTGCAGAAAATCAGCAGCTGTCTTGCCACGATCATTGGGGATGTCCAATCGAGCACCTGCAGCAAGAAGGATTGGAATGCCTTCAAAACAACCAGCCCAAATTCCATGCATTAATGGTGTTGCTCCTGAATGATGGTATGCAACATGCGTCATGGAAGACGGGCTGAAGTGATGAAGAAAAGAAAGTCCACCCAGAAATATACGCAAAGGGGAAGTCCTTGGATAGCGAACTTGCTCATTGACATCTGCAGATGCTTGGATTAGAAAGGAAATGCAATCGCTGCTTGCATTGCCAAATAAAGCCCCGTGCAAGGAATATCGCAAAGTGATCCCTGGCAAATCTAAAGCCAACATCTCCTTCATGACCCCCACACTGCTAGAGGCACAGGCAGTTTCAAAGGGGTGTAAGTTGGGGAAGGATTTGATGAGAGGATCAACCTTTGCTTCCACAAGTGTCCGAACAGCTGGTGCATTGTCCACCAAAGCACTTGAATTTAATGCGGTACCACCTGAGCCATCACGTGCATTGATGTTGGCACGCGCTGTAAGCAGCAACCCAAGAAACTGGTTGTTGCAAAAGAGCGTGGCCAGGGAGAGAACTGAGATTGGTGGTTTAATGGTAAGGTGATGTTGTTTCTTACTTTTCCGAAGTCCTTCATTGGCATCTGCCCTGCAATTCAAGAGAGCTGACACCAAAGAGACTTGTCCTGTCAGTACTGCATAGCATAGTGGTGACCAACCAGCAGCATCACGGTCGGCAAGTCCATGGAACCAGTTGTCATGCAAGAATCGTGCGACAATAAAACCATCAGGATCAGTGCAAGGGTCCACATCTGTGTCAAAGCCCGGGATAAGACTCTCAATGGGATCTAAGTCAAATCCCTTCAGGTAAATGTGCTGAACATTCGAGAGAAAACAGTAGTTGATTCGATCTCCGTTTTTCAAATAAGAATGCAGTTTTCTCCAAATCATTTTAAGTACCACTTGACCAACTTGTGCTCTATCCTCTTCGATTGTGAAGTCTCCTGTTCCTGGAGATTCTACTACACCAGTGAAATTCCAAGTCAGGGTTGCATGGCTTTCAGACTTAATGGTGATGACACAACCATCGTCTCGTGCTATGTGCCGCGAAAGGTACTCCAAACGGCACCATCCCCTGGCTTTCCAGGTGGAGTAGCTCAGGGTGCGGTCGTTCGTGCGAATGAAAGGACACAAGATCACGAACAGAGCACTTTTCGAGACAAAGGTAGGAATCATACGAATGGCTTGTTGTCGCCGGAGTACAGCCCTGGGAGAGTTGCCCTGTGGGCAGCAACAGTAGTCATACCAAATGTACAACTCTTCGGGATTGAAGTCTGCTGCTGTGGGACACTTGTAGTACCGACCCAAGACCAATTCCACTCCTGCAGGGAGTTGCACTTTGCTTTGACCAGCGATCAGGTTCTGCAGTGCTTGTTGCAACACTGGGAATTGTTGCAAATCTGGATCTGGATGTTCACTTGCAACCCACTGATGAGACACGAACATGGCCTTCCCCATGCTTTCCTCAAATATGCGCAATGATTCCGCTTCCATTAACTCCTCATATGGCTGGACACTTGTCATCTCCAAGAAGGTCTTTGCTGGAACGGTGACCATGGGAAATACTTCTTCATCATCCACCAGGGTGAGCAGCGACAAAGATTCACCGACCTTCCCATTTCTCAGCCCTCCTGCCATGTGCCCGGTCCCGAAACAAATAAACTGACAGGGAGAACCAGCTGTGCTTGGGCCAACGAGCAAAGCCATACCAAAGCCGTCTGGCGTAGTCACGCAATCCCCAACCGTTTCATGGAATGTTTCACCTAAATCCTATCATGACATGGCGCAGAGTAAATGACGAACTCGTCCCACAATTTTCAAGGTGCCGAATCTCTTCTTTTCTATGGCACCAAGAATTCGCTGGGTGTGGATATGATGAATGATTCGATAAGAGGCCATGTCAAGGCCCATGCTTCCACAACTTATTGTCGCCAAGTTGCCCTCCGCCAGCTTCTCTATCTTTGGTGCCCTGGGTACCTGAACAGAAAGCCAAGGACAAGCTAGAAAAATATATGATTACAAGTAGTTCCCGGGCGAGCCGGTGGCGGAAGTTTCAAAAGAAAAAAGAACTATATAGCCAGGAAAGAATTTGCCTATAATAGAATGTGCGCAAGATGACCGACCATTGCGATGTCCAAACTTTTTTTGGGTTTGAACGAAGCTTTTGCCGTTGCATGGCTGTGATGTCATGCGCTTTGGGGTGATGTGTTTGTGATTTGACTTGCTTTCAAGTGATGTGGCTAGTTGTGAGGTGATTTGTGGTACTACTCCGGTACTACTCTGTACTACAAAGAACTACAACGTGCTACTCCAGTACTACTCCAACGTACTACTCTGTACTACAAAGTGCTACGCCAGTACTACTCTGTACTACTAAGTACTACAACGTACTACTCCAGTACTACTCTGTACTACAAAGTACTACGCAGTACTAGAAAGTACTACTCCAGTACTACTCTGTACTACAAAGTACTACGCCAGTACTACTCTGTACTACACAGTACTACTCCAGTACTACTCTCTGCTACAAAGAACTACGCCAGAACTACTCTGTACTACAAAGTACTACGCCAGTACTACTCTGTACTACAAAGTACTACGCCAGTACTACTCTGTACTACAAAGTACTACTCCAGTACTACAAAGTACTACTCTAGTACTACTCTGTACTACAAAGAATTACGCCAGTACAACAATGTACGACGCCAGAACTTCAAAGTACTACTCCAGTACTACTCCAGTACTACAAAATATTACGCCAGTACTACTTGTACGACAAAGTACTACTCCAGTACTACTCTGTACTACAAAGTACTACGCCAGTACTACTCTGTACTACAAAGTACTACTCCAGTACTACTCTGTACTACAAAGTACTACGCCAGTACTACTCTAGTACGACTCTGTACTACAAAGTACTACGCCAGTACTACTCTGTACTACAAAGTACTGCTCCGGTACTACTCTGTATTACAAAGTACTACGCCAGTACTACTCTGTACTACCCAGTACTACAACGTACTACTCTGCACTGCNTACAAAGTACTACGCCAGTACTACTCTGTACTACCCAGTACTACAACGTACTACTCTGCACCACAAAGTACTACGCCAGTACTACTCTGTACTACACAGTACTACTCTGTACTACACAGTACTACGCCAGTACTACTCTAGTACTACTCTGTACTACAAAGGACTACGCCAGTACTACACAGTACTACAAAGTACTACAACGTACTACTCCACTACTATCCAGTACTACAAAGGACTATGCCAGTACTACTCTGTACTACAAAGTACTACAACGTACTACTCCAGTATTACTCTGTACTACAAAGGACTACGCCAGTACTACTCTGTACTACAAAGTACTACAACGTACTACTCCGGTACTACTTTGAAACGTCATTTACAATGCGTGGAGCAAGTAAAGTCACCCTCCAACCTCACCAAATACTGCGCCTGCCAGGCAAAATGAACGTCATCAATGATCTGCGTAACATGTGAAACTTCATTTCCAATGCCCGGAGAAAGTGAAGTCACCCGGCAACCTCACCAAATACTGCGCCTGCCACGCAATATCTAAGTCATCAGGGATCTGCCTCACATATGAAGTTAACATCATTTCCAACGCGCGGAGCAAGTAAAGTCACCCTCCAGCCTCACCAAATGCTGCGCG